>CAUZXS010002348.1:0-52500 GCA_963585895.1 Sepioteuthis lessoniana | reverse complement strand
TAAAATAGTACATAGCATACAATGCTGTTAGTTTACTTTCATACACATACATATTATAATAATTTCATACAATCAGCAACTAAAGAAACTCCTCTCAAACATGTAAGTCTCTCACACACTTTCATCCCTCTTAGAAAATTCACATGCATGTATACCATAAAAACCTTTCTATATCATATTTACCGACCCCTCCACTCAGGCAGGATATGACACAAGGTCAGTTTTTTTAAGCGGAGTTTAGCAGGTTTGAATTCAGAGTTTTCCTTCTCCTAGACTAGTTGCCTCACCATGGCTGAAGAACCCAGTCTGCCCATAGCAGGAGGGAGAATAATTGTATTCATACCTTTCCCAAGGGTATTAGTGCTATGTGAAATGCAATCAGTCTCGTCCAAGATTTGAACTCATGTCGCCGTGTCCATTTCCTACGATGATAACCATTACACTATGGGCACCTCCTAAAAATCTTCCTTCATACACAATTTCATTCACTCTTTTTCTACCTCATTTCTTTTCTGTTTACTTTTCTCCAGCAATAAAATTTGTTGAGCTGTAGGAATTGTTTTCATGTTCATTTTTGAGAGGAAACTACATTTCTCAAATTATATTCATCTACAATTCTTAATGTTTACAATAGAGGGCAAAAACAGAAATTTTGTGTACGACAGAAATTTTATAAACAAAAACATTTGAAATTCTTGAATTTTTCTCATGTCTCAAAAATATTACAGTTTAAATTTCAATAAAATTAAACAGAACCAAAAAAAAAATGTAGGTTTGGTTTGGTTTCCTTTTTAATAGCATATCAATCTTCATAGCTTATTTAATGCCAAAATCATCCTTGTGGAAGATCAGTAGTAGTATTATCTAACCTATATATTGGGATAAAGGGGTTCATACCTTTCCTAAGTCCAATAGTGAGTGTTATAGTGTAACTTGTGTTCAGACTCACTTACTACAATGTCACAGTCCAGTATATTAACCACGACACCACAGAGACTATCCTCCCCAAAATAGTGGAAAACAAAACTTTAATACATTAATACAATTATCTATTTATTATCACATGAATCCATCTGTTCTCTCTCCAGTGATGAGTAAATAGTATGGCTGGCTAGTTTCTTTAGTCTTGATTTAGTAACCAGTCTATAAGAAGGAAAACTCTGAATTCAAACCAGCTTCACTTCATTTAAGTCTTTCTGTCACATCTTTCCTGTCATGAAGGGTTTGGGTAAATAAATATTTATCAATACAAACTGCAGAAAAATATATTTCATTATTTTTTTAGTCACATCTAATACATATTTTTGGGTCTCTGTTATATAACTACTTTTACATTTTGGTTTGGTTTGGGTTTTTTTGTTTAATGGCATATCAAACTTTATAGGTTATTTAATGCCAAAGCTATTTTCCTAGAAGAATAGTGGTACTATTTAACCATTGCTGGGAGGATAAGGGGGTTCATACCTTTCACAAGGGTATTTGCCCAAAAGTGAACGTAATAGCACAACTGGAGTATGAACTCGCTTACTATGATTCTGCAGTTCAATGCTTTAACTATTACACCACTAGGACCCACCCCCTTTACATTTTATAATTGCCATTATTTATCAAACGGGGGTAAGAGTTGAAACTTTTAAAATGCATTACAGAATTCTGTACAGACAATATTCTTCTTCAACATCAATTTGTGCTGATAGCATAAATTCCTTTGTCTCTCTCACTCCCTGTCCCTATCATATTTACCAACCCCTCCGCTCGGGCAGGATATGACACAAGGTCAATTTTTAAGCGGAGTTTAGCAGGTTTGAATTCAGAGTTTTCCTTCTCCTAGAATAGTTGCCTCACCAAGGCTGAAGAAACCAGTCTGCCCAACTAGTTACCCATAGCTGGAGGGAGAATAATTGGATTCATACCTTTCCCAAGGATATTAGTGCTATGTGAAATGCAAACAGTCTCGTTCAGGATTTGAACTTGTGTCGCCATGTCCATTTCCTACGACGATAACCATTACACTACAAGCACCTCCCTGTCCCTAATGGCTATTGCTCTTGGCAGTTGCTGTTGATATCATCCTGTATTTACGCAGAGCTGATGATAATAAAATTTTCCTGATCAGCCATCACTGGTGGGTCCCTGTGTGGGAGCCACAGGAAAACTTTGCTAATGAGTTTATTCCTGTTTCTTTAATAGTACCTGGCATGTTTTATTTATCCCACTTAGATGGTTTGTGAGATAGGAGGCAAGTAGTCACACAGCATGCAACATCTTTGTATAGTTTCCACATTGCTTTTTCAAGAAGTATTAATACATTGTTGGTAAAGAAATAAATTTGTTTTTGTTTTAAAAGTTTTGCTTTCCTTTTGGACACACTTCATAGAGTTTTCTTTGATTTCCTTCTCTTTCTTGTAAGTCTATATAAATTTCCAGACCCTAAGATGAAGTACATACATGCACAGACTCATACAGACAGACACACATATGTAAAACATACACTGGTCTTCATACCTCTACAAACACACTTATATATACGTATATGCTAATGTCTGTGTGTATTTGTCTACACAGTCTAGTGACCTTACCTGGGTCTTTACCATTAATAACCTTACAAAAGCAATCAATCATGTTGATGGATTCTTATCCAGTTTTACAGACCTATCAACATCTCCAGTAGATATTAGTCATACCAGTTTAGACAACCAATCATCATGTAATATTTACTGGCTGTTTCTAACTATGGATGTGAATAGATACATAACACGCAACACCGGTCAATAACATTACTTTTCTTTTTTCTTTTTTCTTTTTCTTTTTTCTTTTTTCTAGACTGATCATTAAATGCATTTATAGGCTTATAATTTAATAAATCTATTCAAAAATATTCTAAAACTATAATATATTATGACTGCACTATGATCCATAGCTGTGAAAATAATATCTAAACATTACTGAAATTCTCATTATGTATGAACACAACCCTAATCTAGCAAAAGCAGCATATCATAATAGGATATTTTATTTGAACAATATACCTAAAATGCTTTAACTTATAGTATAAAACCATTTCTGATACAATTTGCATCTAAATGGTAATTTTTTAAGTTCTGTATTTATACTGAATGCCCTTTTCTATCTATCTATCAATATATCTATCTATGTAATAACAAAAAAAAGGAGGAAAGCTCATAACTTCACATTGATGATCTTCAGGTGAGCAAGTATTTGACTTATGTTGAATACTAGCTCATCGGAAGATAGACAACATAAAACTCTGAGTTATAAGTTCTATCCACTTTTTATTATTATTCTGGTATTTTATACTTAAAAATATTGTTTTATTTTTCTGCATTTTCATGCATAGAGCACTATAAACATTTTACTGATTAAAAATGATTTTAACATTAAATTCTAATCATAACTATCCCCCCCTCTCTCTCTCTCTATATATATATATATATATATATATATATATATATATATATACATACATACATACATGTACTCTGTCTATATATGTATGCATGTACATATATAGCGAGAGTACACACACACACACACGCACACATACATAAATATATATATATATATATATATATATATATATATATATATATATATATATAATCTCTATCTCCACATATGTATATATTTATATATATGGGAAAGGTTGGGGAGAGAATCCAATTGTATCAGAAATGAAAGACAATATGGAAAATTAAACTGACATTTTACCATAAGAATTAATTCATTTGAAATAAATGAAATTTCATTTTTAATTGAGCTATCCTAATAGTGAAACAGGTCAATTTAATTAATATATATATATATATATATATATATATATATATATATATATATATATATATATATATATATATATATATATATATATATATAAAGTTCTCCAGGATTCTTTAAAAAATTCTAACTACCCACAGCAATGCCATGGTCAGAATAGGCTCAATTTTTCCTTGAATTTCTTCTTCTCCTAGATTTTGGGGGGATAGTTCTGACTGCCAGAACCATCATCTTCATATTACATTACTTCTTAAAAAATATTATTATTATTATTATTATTATTATTATTAGTAGTAGTAGTAGTAGTAGTAGTAGTAGTAGTAGTAGTAGTAGTAGAAGTAGTTGTATAATTATTAGTATCCTTAAAGATTGCACCATCTGTCGTGAGAGTGCTTGATATATGAGATAGATCAGAGCCTTTTGTAAAAATAGATTTCTATTACAATTGTAATGACACTGCTACAAATCTCAAAGAAAAAAATTACCAGGATTGACATTCATCACATAAATAAGTAAAATTAACAAGGAAGGAGTTATTTTGAAAAATGAATGTTTGTTGTGCAAAATAAAGGCTTTTTTTTGGGGAATTAGGTTGCAATTTATTTGCATATATATTTATGACATAACATATAAATATATAAATGTATATATCTTGTGAAATATGTAGGCACTCATAATGTAATGGTTATTATTCTAGGAAATAGATATGGCAACCTGGTTTCAAATCCTGGATTAGGGCCTTTCACATAGAGCTAACACTCATGGGAAAGGTATGAATCTGACTCTTCTCTCTCCAGCTATGGGTAAGTAGTTGGATAGACTGGCTCTTTAGCCTTGGTATGCTAACTTGTCTTGGAGAAGAAAAACTGAATTCGAACCTGTTAGACTCCACGAGATAACTGACCTTATGTCATATCCTGTGCATGGTGGGGGAAGGGAATAAATAGATATATTTTATGTAATATAAATCCAGTAGTGTCCTAGAGTTGTTGTATAGCAGAATGAGGAGGCAATAACTATTGTTTATAAAAAAATAAACTTCTCTATTTGAAACATTGTGATGGTTGTGAGTGAGAGAGAGAGACAGAGTCAGACTGCTAAGATTGGCACCACATTGCAATACACATATTCAGAGCCTTGCTTCTTTGTCTTCTTTCATGAGAGCCTTATACAGAGCTGGTTCTCAACCCAGGCCCTTCCACCCAGCTGGCGTCTCTATTCTGTGGACTGCTCTCTCCAACTGACCACTGCGGTCAAAAAACTCTTGTTATTATATATTTTTGGATTTTTCCTTCACCCACACAATTGATATGGCTTTCCACTGTCTTTTGTTTTCCCATCCCCGTAAGACACAAGTAAATATTCTATTTACAAAATTCACCCTAAATGGATGTCAAAGGTCAATGTGTAACATAGTGAGAAGGAATCAAATAATAAACTTTTCAAAAATACTTGATAGGAATCAAAGTGTATTCAATGCAATACTGTTATTAGGAAAGCCAAAGAAGATATTGGTTGATAGAAACAATATAGATAAGATAGCAAGTCAAATAATGATCTATCTATCTATCTATCTATCCTGAATATTTAGAGATATCAGTGAGATAAATATATATCCAGAAGTATATATATTTTTGAAGAAACATTTTTGAATTATGTTTCTGGATGAATATATATTTTTATTTCTTATTAGAAAAAAATAATGCAATTGGATCTGAGGTTTAAATTTGGGTGAAATTGACCAAAATATTTGAATGCAGTAAAATACAAAAACCATCAAAAAGATTTTTTAAAAATTAGTTCTTTATCATCTCTCTAGGAATGTGTTGTCTTCATAAAAGCTTAAGAAAAGTTCAAAATTGATACAAACCTAATTTGATATAGGAATTTAGCATGAAGAATCTTTGTAGATTACAGAAATTCTAAAAGTATATCCATATTTACCAACCCCTCCGCTTGTGCAGGATATGACACAAGATCAATTTTTAAGCTGAGTTTAACAGATTTGAATTCAGCGTTTTCCTTCTCCTAGACTAGTTGCCACACCAAGGCTGAAGAAACCAGTGTGCTCTACTATTTACCCATAGCTGGAGGGAGAATTAGTGGATTTATACCTTTCCCAAGGGTATTAGTGCTATGTGAAATGCAGTCTCATCTAGGATTTGAACTCGCGTCGCCGTGTCCATTTCCTATGATGATAACCATTACACCACAGGCACCTCCTAATTTTAAAAATATATAAACAATAATATTCACAGAAAATTATTCAAAATTTACAATAAAATATATTTTAAAACATCTATCTATAATCTATTGCATTTCACATGCATTTGTACATGCAGTTTTTGTGCACCAATATTTACTAAGTAGATGAATTGGTAGCACAAAAAACAAGTCTAAACAGGTTGAGATAAATCTGTGTATGCGACTCTTGAACTGTCCTTATAAACAATAAGTACTGAATAGTTAATTCTGATATACAAAATAGGAAACAGGTGGCATCATCATTTGCTGTCAGTCAAGAAAATCCCCAACTGAGTTGAAAAAAAGATATATCAGAATAAGACAACAAAAATAGAAAACCTTAAGAGAATTCATAAATTTTTTTATTGATATCAAACATTTCCTATGCAAGAGAGAAATTTGTGTTTCAAACCTTCAGAATAACATAGGGAGACTTGGGTTCAGTCCTAGGTCACGTCATAGCAAAGACTTTAAAAATGGTACTTGATACCTCCTTGCTTAACACTCAGCAATATAAGGTATGTATCGAGGGTAAAGTGGAGCAATCCAGGGAAAGGAGTAGCACTTTGCTCTACTCCTCAGTGTAGTAGCTATTGAAAAGGGAGCCTTCAGGTCGCCCTCAACTATGGTCGTCAACTTTACTTATTGTGAATATATAACTGCTTTGACTATTTAGATTTATTTTAAATTTTGAATTTTTTGCATGCATACAGGACTTCAGAAATACATAACCCAATTAGATCTATTGCAAATAGTTGTTTAAAGTTTTGAAATAAGAGTTTCCATTGTTCTACAAATTAATTGGACTCATATTTTTCAAGATATTAACATGATTTTGTAAGTATTTTTCTCACAATGACACTCTCATCATATGAAAAAGAGGGTTACTACCCCTGGTGCTGTTATTTTTATAAGTATGATATCCAGACACTTGTTTGTTGGTGACAAAATGTATTGCCACTGGTGGTGACTTGATGGAAAAATAATGTTTTGTAACTGAAGAATTGTTCTATTCAACAGTGTAATAGTGGTCCCAGTATATGTTATAGTTTCTGTGGAAATCAATATTTTCACAACACCCCTTTGTATTGTTGTTTGGACTAATATTTTCTTATTTGTTTGATTTTTATCATGGTTTAGCTACTGAAAAAAGACCAATGGATACACAGACTAAATTATAAGGATATAGCAAACATGAATGAGAATCAGTGGTATATAGTGGTAATTGCTACAAGGTGTGCTAATGTGTTTCAATGACTTTTCTGGCATGAGTGTTACTTGAAAATTTCTCCAAAGATTCAGCTTGATATAAGATAAATATGTTTACCATTTGTTAAATAGAGTTTTCCTGAATTAAATAAAAGCCGGTGGATTGATTGATTGATTGACATCAAAAAAACTATTTTCAAAATATTGTGTTGCAAAATGACAAATTTATACATACAACATTTTACCATGCAAATGATGCATACTGATGAAAACATCACTCACCCTTCAGCCTTTGTTTTTGTCATTATCCCATTATCTCACTATCTTCCCTATCATAATACAACTATTCACGGATGTATACAATGTCATCTCAGAACAAATACCAAAATATTTTCATTATGATCTATCAACATGTCAGTTTAATATTTATCCTTTATGGAGAAAAAGTATGTTGCCCAGTTGGCTGGGGCAGTAGAATACACCAACTGCATCTCAGCTGGGAGTAAGACCCCACCCCCAACGACTGTCCTGTATATGACACTAAACTGGTGAGTTTCCAGTAATGCTGGAGCTTTGGTGAATGCAGAGTACCTCTTCATTGTCATTGCTCCCAAGTCCACTCTGGCCCCGAGTGGTAGATAGGGTCCTATCTATAGATCAAATAGAACTAAACTGTGTACTTCTGCTAAGCCGAATTGTTTGAAATAGGACTGTGTCAAGATTTATACTGTGTACTTATTCTAAACTGAATTGCTTGAAATAGAACTGTTTATTGTATAAAAATGGATTTGACATTAAATAACCTACAAAGGTTGATATGCCATAAAACATAAACAAACAAATAAACAAAAAGTATGATGCATACTGTTATGAAAAATTTATGGAACAGTAACTCGCAAAACAGCAGCTACTTACCAACTTTCTTACAAACTATCCATGTAAGACAAACATGCCAGGCTGGTATTGTAAGGATGAACTCATAAGCAATGTCCTCCTATGGCAGACCAGCAAAAGCTTCCATCCATCTACAGACATTGGATGCCGTCTAGAGGACCTACTAGAAGTGATGGCTGTTAGAGATGGATGGTGAGATAGAGTCAAGGGATTCTGTACTGTCAGCACTTCTTGATGATGATGAAGATTTATCATGAATTTATCATCTTACATGCTCACCTGGTACGCCCAGAATATATGTCTCTATAAAGTTTACTAAACATGATGATTCTGTGAATGCCTATAAAATATATAGGATTAATAATTAACATAAAAACGCTATTCAAATATCTTTATTATAATTATGTTGTTAAAGAATTTGACATGGTAAACAGCAATACAAAGAATAAAAATTGTTGGTCAATGTCTCAAGTAAATATCCAGTTTTCAGCATTTACTGAGAGTCATAAGATTGGTGTTTCCAGCAAACAAAAACTTCTAATTAAAATGACCGATGCTGGCGAGGTATTTTATTGTAATTAGAAGATTTACTTTTCCCAGAAAGCAATGTCATATTGTTATATATAGTTGTCTACTGTATATACTGAGAAGTCAATCCAACAGATATGCATATTGTTTATATATAATATCTGGGTAGTTGGTACTATGAAGGTATTTAGTCATGTCCCTACTCACCTAGGTTCAAGATTTGCATTGAGTATATCCAATGATACACTAACACTGAATAAATAGAAGGAAAGACAAGATAAGATAATTTACACATACAGGAACATTTAATATATTCATAATATACATATATGGAGTATTAACAAGAATACACAAAGGAGTATTAACAAATAACATGTGTACATATTGTTCTATGAACGAGCAACATATAAAAGGAGTACATAAACTGTAAAAGAAGTACATAAACTGTAAAAGCCTTACTTGTCTAGAATTGTTTAGCTAAATCTAAAACAGTAAACATGGCAATTGAGAGTAGGATTTTTCCTATGTTAATACCAGTAAAATGGTCTTAGAGAAGAAAAACTAATTGTAGTGAATTTTTAATCAATTTTTTGTTTATTTACAATTGATTATTGTATAAATTGTAAAAATTCTAAAAATAGGATTTGACATAACTTCATTGTAGTGAATAGCTAAAAAAAAAGGAATAGAAAAAAGTGATAACAATTTAAAACATGAAGAAAGGAACTGATTCACATGCCTTTTGACAGGGACATCTGTCTTTAGTAAACTTATAACAAATTAGATATGATACTACACAGTAAAATTCTCTACACCATGTTGTGAATTTAATTTCATACATACTGACATGATTAATAATTAGACACAATTGAGAAGTAAGGGGTGGAATCCATGTAGCATAATAGGTAAAGTGCTGAACAATTGCTTTGAAATAAGTGAGTACAAACTCCAGTCATTCTATTATGTTGCCTTTTGGGCTAATACCATAGGGAAAGTTATGATCCCTCCTGATTTCCCCAGCTATGGGTTAAATAGTATCACTGCTGTTCTTTGTATAGATGGCTTTGGCATTAAATTACTCCCAAAGGTTGATAAACAATTAAAGCAAAGAACTCAAACTAACCAAACCTTCGTAGCTTTTAGAAACTTTACACACATATGATAAGCAACTTTAAGACAGCCATACCATCATTTGTTTTTTTTGTATCCCATTCTTTTTATATTCCTTTTTTTATTTTGTTTTGCCCCTGCAAAATATGTTAAGTCATTGTTGGTTGGTTGGTTGGTTGGTTGTTTGGGTTTTATGGCATATCAACCTTTGTAGGTCATTTAATGCCAAATCTATTTTTATACAAATAGTCAGTTTAGCATGAGTACAGTTTAATTGTCCAAAACATTTCTATTTCAAGCTATTCATTTTATTCAAACAGTTCTATTTCAAACAATTCAGTTTAGCATAAGTATGCAGTTAGTTCTATTTAACCCATAGGTAGGGCCTTATCAGGTGCTACCATTCTAGGCCAGAGTGGACCTGGGAGCAATGGCAATGAAGGGGTGCTTCGCATTCCCCAAAGCTTCAGCACCACTGGAACCTCACCATCAGATTGTTTTGTGTCATATCCAGGACACTCATTAGAGGGGCTCTTACCCCTCTGCAGAGGTGAAGTTGGTGTATTCAACACCTCCAGCCGACTGGGCAAATTAAGTCGATGTACATTCTCTAGAGGTAACTACATATCAACAAATAATATTCTTGCTTCAAATGGTATTGTTGATATCAAACACAGGTCCTCCTCATATTTAGAGTCAATAGGATTTATATCCTCATATATTTATACCAGCTGGGTGAAGAGCACATGGAGTGGAAAATTCTGGATTTTAGGATCTCAAACTCACTTGTTCCCAATGCAAAAATTATTAGGTACTAAAATAAATTAAGTTGTTTTGGGAACCTGGTTGGACAGAGTCGTCACGTGCCTGTGTTTTCAGCTATGTCCGTGCATTTGGAATCCCAAAGGAACCTGTTCTGTGCAAAAATAAATCTTTCATTTGGAGCTGGTCACATGACTAGGAAACCTCACACCTGTGAAAGCAACTTCTTTTCGCTCATTTGTCTCACTCTTTACTCTCCCAGCTAGCTGCAGCTTGAGACAACTTGACAGCAGCACAACAACCAAAATTGGGAGAATTTACAACCAGCAAAAATGTTAGCCCTAACAGCCTACCATCATTCAAACTACTCAACTTTTCATGGATTTCTATTTCACCTCATACATATATACATACACTCACATTCAGCCGACTTTGTATAAACTTTTCTTTACTTGTTTTGTTATATAAAAATTATTTTTATGGCATCCTCATTGTTTTGAAATTTCTTTTGTTTGCATTGTTCATAATCTTTGTTTTGTAAATTGTAGAACCAACACTGAGGTTTTTTTCTTGCCAAACTTTTAGAGAATACTATCACTTCATAAATAGTGACCACCAATGTTTCATACTTCTCAAACCTTCAATTACCAAGGGTCCCTAAAACCATCTTTAAGTGACTGAACTATTGATGGTGCGGGGCATTCATCCATATCATAGTCACCAATTTGTCTTTGTAGAACTTGAAATTCTACTGTGGGAGCCCACAGAAACTAAGAACACAAAATATAAATAAAGCGAAATGTCTGTTTTGTTTCATTTGTATAAAAAAGAAAGTTAATGATGGGACATGAAAATAGACAGAAAGTTCTTCATGAAATGTGAAAATAGACAGAAAGTTATTTGTTGAAATGGGAAGCACATTCACTTTGTGTTGATAATACAGTTTGGTAATACATATGTGTGGCTTTTCTTCTGATATCTCATGAGTCGGAATATGTATGAATTACATTGGTTTTAATGAAGCAGGGAAGTGATATTTATCCATACCTCCCATCAGGTATGATTTGATGCAATATCATTTTAATATGAGGAGTCATGCGCAGATCAAAACCCATGTGTGGTTGATGCAAAAACTACTTGGTCCTGTCGGCATTCCCCTTTTGGGTCACCTCAGGCCACAAGTGATAAACTTAGCCCTGCAAGCAGGTACTACCTGGGGGGAACAAATCAAGAAAGTGACAACTGATTATATGCTCAAAATATGTATGTGATGATTGTTTTGCCTGGCAGGAAAAGGGGAATTTGAAATCTATATGCCTCCTTGCTTCTGCTGCCAATAGAAAGTCCTGTCTTATATACTATTTTTTCCTCAGAAATCAGCTCCGAGTGATTCGTAATTCTGGAGGATTCTGATAAATTCATTTATATCACATGGGACAAATTGTCCATGTGACATTGTTGTATATGTTTTCAAATAATGTAGAAGTTTACTTTTGTTTTTCTATTGTAGCTTTTAATTGGTGTGGGAAGAGGTGTGAGAATTTTCCAGTTTGACATTGGTGTGTTTTATTGTTTTTATATCTGCAGTTGATTAAAATATTTAAGATTTAATTCTTATAAAGGAGAATTTTTTCAGCAAACTGATATGAATTATTTCATTCACTAGAAAACATGAATTTATTTTGCTTTGAATTTTAATGAAATAGATAACATTAATTTTTTTCTTTTATGACAATTTACAGTGAATACAATTTTATTAGATTAGAAGAGTAAATATTCATTTGCAAATTATTATCTTATTAAAATCATTGGACACAGATAAATAATCAAACATTAATGTTTTTATTGACTAAGAAAAAGGAAATGTTCTTTGTATAATTAAAAATATCTACATTATAAATATTCTAATGTATCCTGATCAATAGTGATTTTTCATGAAATCTTTTTTTTCCTGAAATGTTTGTATTACAAGAAATTACAACACAAGAACATTGAAATTGCAAATAATATATCCTACTGAAATCATCATATTACTTTTTTTTTAATAATATTTAATCATCTGAAATATGTTCATTATATAAAGTCTCAAGTCAGTCAGTGAAAGTAGTCTATCAATATCAATGAAGATATCATTTCAGATTTAATGGGAAAACATAAATGAAAGAAGAGAATAAATGGCTGAAGTGGTAACATAAAAATCTCCAATCAGCACTATCTTAACTTGATGAAGAATTGTGGTGACATCCACCACATTTCAATTTAAGATTAGAACTACAATTTTTGTCTGACTGATAAAAGATTAATGAGTTTACTATAGAATGCATTGTTCAGAGTTGGGTTCTTAAAAAAAAAAAGTCTGGTTAATTTTAAAACCAGAAGAAAAATAAAGTTATTATTTAGGTGGACCTGCAGAAGTTGATAATTATTAAATCAAAATACTATTTGACAATCTATCTTTTATTTTTACTTTGTTAATCAATCTAAAATGTTTATTTTAACCAATATTTATCAGTGGGCATAAAAGGTTATCGATCGAGAGAGTGAAAAAAATACTCTATATTAATGATATGTATTTCTATCATCTGCATTGTCAGTTACTTTGTCAGCTGGAAAGAACTTAGTCAGTTGTAATTATTTAAAATGTTGACATCTAAAGAAAGAATCTATTAGATTGTTTCTTTAGGTGTCATCCTTTTAAATGAAGCTACCCCTCTGCTCATGTAAATGTAGACATGAAAAGGAATGTCTCATTCGTGGCAGATGCTCAAGGAACAATGGTATGTAGCAATTCACTTTAAAATCTGATAATCAACCAAACTTGATATATAAAGTCCACTAAATAATCACAAAATTATGTCAAATAAGAGATGTAATGCCAACATCGCAAAGTTATCAAAGTTCATTCGTGGATTTGAAAATTAAATTCAATATACCCAACATTGTTGAATGAAAAATGGAAAAGAAGGTGCAGGTGTAACATATTGACCTCTGACCCAACTGAGCTGTCAAATAAGAAATGCACCTGTGTAAATAACGGGTTGAATTGAGTGCAGATGTGATGCTCACTGAAACAGGTGGGCATCAAATAATTATATAACCCGGGGCTACAGGAAGTTTGAGTTTGTTGGAGATCAGAGTTTGGAGTCAGTTGTTGCAGTTCGAGGAGTGAGAAACCGGTCCCAGCAGTGGCTGGGCTCTCAGGGCTGCCGGCTGAGAAGCATGGGAGAACGAGAAAGAAGTGCTGTTATAGCCAGAAGAGCTGGGGGTCAATATGTTGCAGTCTTTGTTCAGTTTCCAACTCACCTCTCACACATAACCCTTTCATAATCCTTTTGTACCATTTCGAATAAAGTGTGAGAGGTATATTTTTCTAAAGAACTGTGTTTCGTTCGTCATTATTGTTTAACTATGTTTCTGCATGTATATGAGTATGTTACACAGGTATGTGGGTCAATCTTAAAAAAGTTCCTGATAGGGTTTAGAAATTAAGTATTATCACTTTCCTGAAATATGTCCATCTCCAGTGCTTAAAAATTGTAGCTCATTTGTTTGTGAAAATTACAGAGTCTACCAACCCCGGTCAGAACAAAAGTATGAGAGTAGATTTAAATAAATAAATTTGTATTTATGTTTTTATTTCATGGGCACTGATTATTATCATTTCTATCTTATGAAGGGTAAAAGTGGTAGTCACAATTATTGCTTAGAAATAGGAATTGAATTCTAGATATAACATCAATGCTTGCATCTGAAGATTAAAAGGTATTTTATGAAACTGCCTGTAATGTTAAACCTTGTGTTAATCGTCTAGCTTTTAGAGATGTTTTTTGAAACACACACACACACACACATATATATATATATATATAAGTTATGAATATACAGTTAAGTTTGAAATTATTCATATCCTTTGAAAATGTGTGATTTTTGAAAATATTTTCATTGAAAGAATACTAGTTTTTTTGTTGAAGAAGAAAAGTGAAAGAAACAATACATGTGAAATATACAGAAAAACTGCATTTTATTAAACATTCATATCTTACAGGATGAAAATAAATACAGAAAGGGAGTAGAGTTTTCTCCCTTATGTAAGAAAGCTTTTCTTTTAAAAAATATAAACGATTTTATTGCAGTAATATGTTAATTGTGTGCTTTAGAATTGGTATTAAATAAAGTGTGGCAATTGCAATCTTTGACATTTCTTGTCAGAAGAAAATTAGGAGGGATACTAAGATAAATGTGTAAGGTCCTAAAGTAAGTAGGTTGAAGAGAACTAAGGTGTGTGTCATTTTTTGACTTTTTCATTTCTATGAAAATGGGAAAACTTTCCAGACAGACTTCAGTATATATAAATCATCATTTGAACTAACTACAGAAAATATGATATCAACAAAAACATGTTAGATCCTCAGAGTAAACATTCATTTAAATTTGCATTCTTTGTGTAATGTCTTATCAACCTTTTTGGGTTATTAAATATATATATATGTGCATGTGTGTGTGTGTGTGTGTGTGTGTGTGTGTGTGTGTGTGTATATATGGGTCATGGAAAATCTTTTAACCAGGTTTAACAAAATTACCTACCTAGAGCCATGAAATATACATTCTGATCAATATATTCATTCCAGTTTAATATACTCATCACTTTGTTTCACTTCTTGGTCAGGCCAAGAATTTTTCAACATTTTCAATGTATTAGGACAGCTTCAGAAAGAAATGACAGGATTATTGGCATATGAATTTGTGCTTCTGCCTGTAATGAGAGTGTAGTACCAGTTTTAAGTAAATAAGACATTTATATTCAGCTCATTTTGTGTTATCAGTATGATGCTTACAAAAAATATTCTGCATTGACTTTGTTGAATGTTTTCATGGAAATCCTGAGCCTAGTGCAATGCCAACTGAACATAGAAGAAGGTGTGGCAGAGGCAGTTGGCAAAAATTGTAAAGCAAATGATGTTTAGATCTAAATAGCCGCTCCTAAGCTCAGACTTAAGCTGACAATTTCCTTCAACAACATAACTTAATGAATGAAAGGATGGATGTCTTTAGCAGCAACAGAATGAAGATACACACCTTAGATTTGGATTAGTTTGAGAAGATTTCTTTCTTTTTGCTTTCTGCATTCTTGATCTTATTCTTAATCTAAAACTTATTCCTTCTTAAAGAAAGACAAAACTGACATTGCAAATTTCCTTAAAAGGGATGGATCTTTTTCCATATAATAAATATTTGTACCCATTTTAAAAAGCAAATATTTTTTAAAGATCTGAATGCTAATTACAAGATAAAAGTTTTAAAATTTCCTGGGGAATAATTCTTGTGTGTATTGGCTTAATGAGTATTTACCTGGTTTTATTGACAACCCCACTACCAATCACCTAGGCCAGAGATATGATAATTATGTCACTCAGCATAACAATCAAAACCCAGAGGCCCTATGCTTATAGCTCCCCTTACCCTGGGAAAATTGCTGAAAATGTAAAATGTTATTATCTGCTATTTAACAGCCTGTTTGGCTGTTATGTTCATTGGCAATAGCAATATAAAAATTGAGGTTTCCTGGTTAGAATTCAAGACTCCCAGGCATATGTTCTTCTAGTTTGAAGCATAAATACAGGTCATTCAGATTCTAGAAGTTAAGAAAACAATCTCCCAGTGCAGTAAGTATTTACCCGACCTCTCCACTATGGGCTGGATATGATACAAGGTCAATTTTTAAGTGGAATAGAAATGGTTTGAATTCAGAATTTACCTTCTCATAAACATGCTGGCTTATCAAGGTTAAAGAACACAGTCTATATTTACCCATAGTTGGGAAAACAATTGGATTCATGCCTTTCCTAAAGGCATTAAGATGAAATGAAATGCAAACAGCCTCATCCAGGTCTTGAACTCAGGTCACCAATTCCATTTCCTGTGATGATAACCTTTACACTAAAGATTCTAGAGGTTATGAGAACAATCTCCTTATTGCATTTAAAGGGTTATGTTCAGAACCAGAGGTATCTTAAGATATGCAGATTTTATCCTTTCTTTGATATGCAAATGGGAGTCCACCATTAAAACTCGACTAGTGTCATATTTTACTATCATAGGAAGGAGGATGTGATAACAAACTGAATTATTCATAACTATTTTAAACTTTTTACTTGTTGAAATTATCAAAAATATGTTCCTTACTGAAGGTACTCTCTGACCAAGTACAACCTGTACCATGTTACTTGGAGAAAGGACTTGCACCACCAGACAAATATATCTATTTTGATATTATTTAGGTCAGGTCAATGATCATTCCTTGCTACTAGTACCATGTTATTTGGAGAGGACAAAGACACCACAAAATAATGCAAATAATGTATTATGTTATTATAACAAAGACAAACTGGAAGATTTTTTATATTCTTTATAGAACCAAACAAACCTGCAAACAATGGAACATTACATTTTTGCACAAGAATTTTCAGAATACTATAATGAATAAGATGTTCAAAATCTTTTAAAAAATGAAATAATTATCAGATTTGAAGGAACTTTTTAGAAGGTAATTTTTTGGTACTTGACAAAATTAACTTTGAAACTGTTAATGAATTTAGAACGCAAGCATCATTTTGGAGACCTTGATCATAGTTAGAAAAAAAAAGCAAGTGCTTCAATGCATCCCCATACATCTGTCAAATTATTGAAAAATAACAGTCCCAGGATAGTAAAATGGTTGCATGGTATGTCATCAGATATCAATCACAAACTTATGAAGGCAACAAGAAAAGGAGGAAAAGAGAATTATTTGGCAGGGCTTCTTGATGAGATTAAAAGAAACACAGATCAATCCATAGAAAACAAATGTCTTCTCACTATGAACAAACACAATATTAATGATAAACATTATAATAAAAAAGTTTTATAAAAAGTTTTGAAAATATATTAACAGTTAATAAAATCTTGTGAAGCTGAGGGAGAAATTGTATAAGATAAAGTAAATGTAAATAAATATCTTTTAATAAAGGCATATTTAATATATTGAATGTATTCACTCAAAGACAACAAAGTAACATTTAATTTTCTTTCTGTTCATATGACAGTTAAGATGTATCACATATTTACAGAAAAAAGATATTACAAAAACTCCTTGATTCTACTGATAATAGCAAAAAATTAGCTCTTGTTTTCCTTTTTATTAAATAAAAAAGTATTTCATCTTTTAGCAGTATAGTTTTTTGTAAATTAAGAAAAAGTATTTATTATTTTCATTCTCACTTAAAGGTTTCATTGCTATTAAGTTAGATATTGAATTGAGTCTTATACATAGAATTTACATAATAATTAATTGCAAATAGATAAGTAAATAAATAAACAAATAAGGAAAAGTATTCAATAATTTAATAGTTATTTTCCTTTGAAAAATTAAAAGGTTCAGGAGAAGTGCAAATACAGACATCACAATATTATTATTAAATTTCAAATAGGATTGGATATTGCTTTATTATCTTAGAGTATTTTAACAGTATTGAGCTAATAAAAAAAAGTTGCTAAATGTGCCATTTTTGGTCTGTTGCAACATGTACTTAACAATGAGATTATTATAATATAAGCAAATAAATTTTTTAAGGAAGGTAGCTACCTAATCTGCTATAAAAATCCACCAGGAAAATAATGCACTTCATTACTGAATATAATAGAATGTAACTAGATTGTTGTCTGCACAAGGGTTAACCGTTAAGCAAAGATCCTCTTCTACAAAAAACTTTGAATTGTTTGGAAAAAAAAAAAGAATTGATCTTTAGAAAAGTATGTGTATCTTCAAGAAAGGAAAAACCTTTTTTAATTCAATGCCCTATTCAGCTAGCCTATTTATGTACTTGTAAAATCCCTTCATGCTTCCATTCATAAAATTCCGTGCAGCAGATTAGCCATTGTATCAAGCAGGAAAACTTTTGGATTTTATCAGCCCTTCTTTCTCTGGAAGGCAAGTAAACACAATGCACATTTTATAGCATCCAAAGGGGTATAATTACATAACAAGCAAGGAGCTCTCTAAACACAAGAGATCAATTTGTGTTCAGCTATGTAAATAACTCTTGGACAGTAAGCAGCATACGGGACCATACCCTTTTGCAATGTGGTGTGGGGATTTCTTAGAAAAGATCCAAACTGCTGTAAATGGCACTGGTAGTACCACAGCAACAATACAAGCCAATGAAACCATTCAAAACCTCAAAATCATTCTAACTACTGATAACATTAGCAGACCCGATGCTGCCTTTGGTAAGATGACCTCTGATATTTTGCAGAGAGTGTGGTGTTGGAAGGTTAAGACCAAGGGTTGTTGTTTTGATTTGCAACCACAGTTGAAAACGGACTAAGCCTCATGCAAGGAACAATTACTCTCTATCTGTAAACGTTCTAAGCTGCTTGATTCAAAACCCACCTGCAAATTTCCGGTACCTTGTCAGACAAATAAGATGTGATTGTATGCTAAGTCAAATTTATTTTTAAAGAGTTTTGTGAAGGCAAAAATATTTACAAGAAAAAAAGTTTCAGAGTTTTGTCTGAACAATGTAAATCATGTGCTGAGAAAAGTTTATTTCTAAAGTTGCTGCTAACATTATATAAATTGTTTAAGTTTCATCCATATAAAAAGAATGTTATTAATTTTGACTAATAATATCTGTCTTTCCACTTTCATTTTTGGTCACTTTTTTATCAAAACTTACTTAGTCAGAAATCTAAAGTAGTTGGTAAGAACAAAGATTGGAATCAATGAAAAAAACATCTCTTGGTGATATTCAAACTCATGTGCTCTTTGCTTTGGGGAAGTCTGATTAGACATACCAGCTGTTCTACTAACTTAGATACACAGATTAGACATACTGGCTGTTCTATTAACTTTGCTACACAGATTAGACATACCGGCTGTTCTATTAACTTTGCTACACAGATTAAACATACCAGCAGTTCTACTAACTTAGCTACACAGATTAGACACACCAGCTGCTCAACTAACATAGCTACATAGATTAGACATACCAGCACTTCTACTAACCTAGTTACACAAAGCTAATGGTTTGCAGAAGATCAAACCAAACTTATGAACTCATCCCACATTCTGTTTTTCAATCTTATCATTGTTTTTTTTATATACTAGTCGTATTAATAGCACTATTTATTTATTGTATCTTTTAGATATAAAGCTGTATTTAATATTTATGCTAGGGATGACAGAGGGGTCCATCAGGGCACTGTAAATCCTATGGCCAACTATTCTTTTTTACTTTTTTAAAATATGGCCAATTTCAGGATTGTTTTGAGACTACATAATCATTATACACAGACACAGAGATATTCATGTGCATATCAATAATTCATGTCCTCGGTATAACACTAACCCACATCGGATGGTGAGGCTCCAGTTCTGGAGACCTGGGAGATGTTAAGTACCCCTTCATTGCCATTACTCACAAGTCTATTCAGATACATAAGTGGTAGAACCTTTTAGAGTCCCATATATAGGTCAAATTAATCTGTTTTTATAATTATAAGTATTTGATAGGACCATGTGCAAAAAAAAACTCTGAAGAAACAATTACACAAAATTGTAAATATGAATATACAATGAATATGATTCCCTAACCTGTTGACATAAAATAATCCTTCATGAGTTGATGTGCCATTAAAATCAATCAAGCAATCAATATTTCATAATGTGCTTTATTTAGATAAATATAGGTTTAACCTCTAATTTCTTATCCTTTATCATTCTTACTGAATGATCTCCAAATAATATAAAACACGAGTGTAGCATTCTGTGTGTACATCTGTGTGTCTGTATACATACTATTTAAAGAAGAAAGAAATAAAAGAAAGAAAGAAAGAAAGGAAGGTGAGATCTCTAACATTTTTTGTTGTAATCTTTAAAAAAAGAAAAATTTGAAGTGAAAAAGAAAGAAAGAAAGAAAGAAAGAAAGAAAGAATCATGTGATTTGTAGCTGACCACATGAAAAGAGAAAAGAAAAGAAAGCAGACAAATTATCAAGTCAGCAGTCATATCCGCAGGCTGACTTGAGAACAAAAAGAAAGAAAGAAAGAAAGAAAGAAAGATGTTAGGTGAATTTAAAAAGAAGAGTATCAATGCGCAGCAGATCTCAATATCTGAAATCCTACTGTCAACATGATATTCAAAAGAAAAAGAAATATTGAACATAAACATTACAACAAACCAAATGTAGATGAAGTAGCAATGATTTTTCATAACACTGATGGAGAACCAGCTTTTGAGATTGATTCTGAAATCTTTTTAATTTGGATAATAAAAAAGATACTTTATATAAAATTTAGCCTTCATTATTGACGTGTGTATTCTAGTACATAATAGATTTATACCTTATGATTCTAAGGGGGAATCCCCATGGAAGAGGGGTTGAAGTGTTGGACTGTGATATCATAGTCAGAAAGTTCAAACTCCAGCACACTATTGCACTCATTTTCAGATTTATACCCTTGACAAAAGTACAAACCCCCTTACTCTTCCCACATAGTACCCCTACTGTTCTTCTTAAGGAAGGTTTTGGCATTGAATAACTCATGAAAAGTGATATGGATTTAAACAAAGAAACTTTAGAGTGCTTTTTCATGAGAATTGAATAAGATATGCATGAATAATTATCATAAATAAACAAGTAAATTTTTATTAACAGAAACCTAACAAATACTAACTAATGATAAATGTCTCCTCAGGTCTCCAGAGCTCTTCAAAGTATTCTAGCTGATTTTGAAAGTGCTATGATCTGGATAGTCTTTTTCTGATCTCCAGTTGACCAGTCTCTTTTCTAGGCCCTTAGGGACCATTTCAAATGCACCAACAACAGTTAGGATCACCATCACCTTCATTTTTTCACAGCTTTTTCAGCTCCAGTCGTTTACCTATCTTTTCACTTCATTATTGTTATGATTTCACTTTTTGTGAGTTTTCCATACCAGCATCAACTGGTGGTCATTCACTGGAGTCTGAGTGACAGCAAACTTTCCAAGGTTTCCAAGACTCTTCTCAGTATTCTGGTTAATCAAAAGAACTCTGTCATCAGGATTATTATTATTATTATTATTATTATTATATTAGAAACATGGAAAGTGAAAAATACGTAGATCTAAAGATCCACTCCAAGTTCCACCTCTGCTTTTCAGTAAATAGTTGTGAATGAAGAATTGTAAAATGTTTCAATAATGATGTGGCAAATTTTGTAATTTGAAGTATTTCCTGTTAAAATAAAGTTAATTAGAACTTGAATATAATCAACAAATTAAAAATTAAATATACAAAAATTTATTATTTTGACTGATAAGAATAATTATCAAATAAACAGGAAAGAAGAAGGATGAGAAATTTAATTTTGACTGATAAAGTTATTTTTTTAACCTTTACTGAGAGTATATTCATGAAAGATAATTACTTCTGAAGGAATTAATTTTTTGTTTTCCCCCACAAGAAAAAAATTTTCACTTTTTATAACAAAGAAAATAATTTGTCTGTTAGTTAATTTTACAAGTTAGTCTTTACAAGTTATTAAGTAAAACATGAAATACTTCATTATCTTCAGAATGAATTGAAAACTCAATTCTGTACAAATATTTCACTGTTAAATAACATATCAAATGACAGTATTATTACAAGTAAATATTTATTGATACGCATTCTTTCATCATATTTAAAGAATATCTTTCTTGTATAGGTTCTTCAGAACTTTGAGAAAAATATACAATTTTTAATGCAAATAAGAAAATATAGAAATTCATACAAATTCAGTACTTAATTTTATCAAAATTTATATTTGACTCACAACTAGTAAATCACTAAAAAGACCAAACAATCAGAGAATAGAATGTGTCAAATAATAAAATAAAGACAAAAAAGATATGGGGAAAGAAAGAATTAATGTATATTAGTAATAAAACTTCATCCTATAAATTCAGAAGGAAGGAAGACCAGAGAACACAGCAGCAGAAATACTTTGAGAAAAACACCGAAGATAAGTAACTGGCCCAAATAAGTCAATGTATAATAGAAATAAGACATCATAAGGAATTAGAAAAAAATAAGCTCTGAGGGTACAACACATGAAAAAATATCATTAAGATAAAGATTTTCTTCTTTTTTTTTTCTTTTAATGCTTGACTATGTGGTCATATAGTAAAGCCATCCAGATTTTAAAATCTGAATTATGCATAATTTTTATCAGGGGAAGTGTGTGACATCATTTACTTCCATGGGTTTCCATGGCAATAATCTGAAAGTAAAATATGCAAAACATATTGAATTTTATGTCAAATAACAAGAAATTTCATGGCAAAATTTCCCAGAATCTAGAAAATATGGACCTGCGATGAGAACAGTATGATATTCAACAATAGTTTTATATGATGTTGTAATAGGAATTTAACTATATTTGCATATGGCATGGCAAAAGGAATTTAGTTATTGGTGTACATAGCATAACACTAAGAATTGGAATATAGTTGCACTTGGCATAGCTCTAGGGATTTGTCCCAAGTTGATCATGAGATGATTATAGGAATTTGACTATATTTGCTTATGGCATAGCACTAGAAATTTGGCTATAGTTGTACTTGATATTGCACTGGTAATTTGAATATAATTGCACATGGTATGGAACTAGGAATTTGACTACAGTTACACTTGGCATTGCACTGGTAATTTGACTATATTTGTACATGGCATGACACATGGAATTTGGCTGCATTTGCACTTGGTATTGCACTTGTAATTTGGCTATATTCACACATGGCATGCCATTAGGAAATCAACTAATTGTACTAGGCATTTTACAGGAAATTTGACTGTTTGCCCATGGCATAGAACAAAGAATTCGACAATAGTTTCACTTGGCATTGCACTGGTAATTTAACTATATTTGTGCCTAGTATACAAGTTGGAATTTGACTATAGTTAAACATGGCGTAACACAAGGAATTGGATTATATTTACATATGGCATGGTATTAGGAATTTGGTTATAGATGCACATGGTTGTGAAAGGTCAATACTTTCTTACTATAGACTTATATAATATTTTTTATTTCTTTATGAGTTTTTCATACTAGTAGCAACTCATGGTTTTCACTAAGTCTGCATATCAGCAAGTTCCCGCAGCTTTCCTGAACTTTTTAAAGTAATCTATCTAATTTTTATGCTCTTCAGAATTGTTCCTAGAGTTTTCTTTTTCTTTCACTCAATCAACTGTTGGAATAATGAAGCTTCTAAATGAAAAGTTATTTTCTTTTTATTAATTCAAATCTTGGTCTATTTGAGTTGAAAATGAGTTTAACTTTTATAATTGAATTGTTCTTGCTGGAGGCCAAGTGACATGAAGTCTACACTATGGTGATGAATTCTCCTCAGTATTCTTGGAGATTTTAGTAATGATACAATTTGAATGTTTTCCATTCTTTTTTGGATTTATAATAATCATGGATACTTTTGACCTTCACAAGTTTCATCATTTATATTGTTTTCTACAAGATTTAGACATTTCTCTGTTTTTTAGATTTTCTGACATCTACTTTAATAGCAACATCAACAAACAAAAAGATTGTCCTTTTATTGTTTACAATCTGGTGTACTTAACTTACTTCAAGAAAATATAATCTATAATATAAGACTAAAAGTTTATTGGGTAATTTGATTTCTGGCTTTAATGGTATATCAACCTTCTTGGGTTGTTTATTTCCAAAACCATCCTTGTAGAAGAACTAGACATACTATTTAAGTCTAAGCCTATGGAGATAAGTTTGGTTCAATTTGGTTTAATTGGATATAAACCATCGTTGGTTATTTAATGCCAAATCCTGTTATTACACACACACACATATATATATATATATATATATATATGTATATATATATAAATTATAAACAGATTTTGTAGATAACATTCTTAAATGAGCCTGAGCTCTTTTTTGCACACAGTTAACTGATTTCATATCTGTTTGTTACAATTTAACTTCAGTCATTTTTTTGCACACAGTTTGTTTTATTTGACCTATAGATATATACCTATCATGTACTACCACTCCATGTCAGAGTGGACCTGGGAGCAATGGCAATGGAGGGGTATTCCACATTCCTCCAATTACCAAGGCTGAAACCTCACCATCAGATTGTTTAGTGTCATATCTAGGACACTCATTGAATGGGAGTTTTACCCCTCTGCTGAGATGTAGGCTGCGTATTCTACAGCCCCAGCTGACTGGGTTTCGTAGAGATTAGGTGTTCATAGTTTTCCCAAAGATATTTGTTCAAAAGTGAAAATAAAGTGAGAGTGGTTTATTGTTATCATATATCTTATAAAGCAAAACAAAGTATTTATTTACTCAAACCCTCAGCTATAGGCAGAATATGACATTAGGTCAATTTTTCATAGAGTATAGCTGGTTTGAATTCAGTACTTTCCTTCTTCTGGACTGGTTTTCTTTGCAAGGCTAATGAAAGCAGTCTGCCCTACTATTTATCCATAACTCAGGTGAGAAGAAGAGATGGATTCATGCCTTTCCCAAAGAACAAAATTCAACACACATTGCACAATCAGAAGATGTTTGCACTAATATTGTCTATCCTTACTACTTTTTTTGTATTTAATAGTAAAATCCTTATCTCTTTCCATTGTACTTGAAATAACCATTTGGTTCTAAACTGACCAGTGGTGACTAATTTTCTGACTCTTGGATTCAGTTGTTTGGCAATCCATAAAATGTATATAACTGGCTTTATTAAAAGGTTAGAGTGTTCGTCAATCGCCCGGGAGACCTGGGTTCAATTCAAGGTCGAGTCATACCAAAGACTCAAAAAAATGATACTTGATGCGACCTTGCTTAACACTCAGCATTATAAAGTAAGGATCAAGGGTAAAGTGGAGCAATCCAGGGAAAGGAGTAGCGTCCTCCCCTACACCTTGATGTAGTAGCTATTGAAAAGGGAACATTCAGGTCACCCTGACTACGGTTGCCAACTTTACTTTTTATAAAAAGATAGGATTTTCTGGCTGGAATTTGGTGATCCATTTGAATTCCACTGTCCAAAAGAATCTTTCTTTTTCAATTCTCAAGGACTCATTTGTTTGTGCTTATACTATCTGGTCAGCACAGAAAATTCTAGTTTTTAATGGATCTCCAAATATTCTATATTCCTTCTGAGCTAATTTGCCAAATTCTCTGATTAGATTTTTATCTCTATTTCTGCATAAGTGACCAGAGCTGCAGCTGCTGTTAAGCCTACCAAGCCTATATTGTGCCAATTTGGGCAGCGGCAAAGAAAACCCAGGCAATGAAAGAAATTAGAAAATCAACAGATGGCTCATATTTCACTGCTACATTATGGCATATATTGAGCTCCATATATTTTGGGGCTTTTATATGAGTTGTGTTCTCAATTTGGTGTCCAGTTCCTCTTTGTCAGTTGAACAAAGAAAAACAAGTCTAACATTAGTCTCAGACATTTTGTTCAACGGTTTAACTGTCTTATTTTTTCTATTCTGTGATTGCTGATTGTGTTATCAAGCATTTATGTAGAATGGTTTGGTTTGGTTTCTTTGTTAAATGGCGTATCAACCTTCATGGCTTATTCAATGCCAAAGCCATCCTTTTTGAAAAACAGTATTGATACTATCTAACCCATAACCAGGGGGATAAGAGGGTTGATATCTTTTCCAAGGGTATTAGTCTAAAAGTGAACATAAGAATGGAACTGGTATTCAAACTTGCTTACTTTGTGGCCATTGTCCTGCTCTTTAGCCATTATGCTATGAGGACTTTCTCTATGAAGAATAAGATGATCCTATATACACCAAAAAGGGGTAATTTTGTTAGGAAAGTTCTCCTAATAAAGTGTAAATGTTTCTATCTAATCATAAGTTCCTTAAAAAGTAGGGATTGCAATATGATTAATCTGCAAGTCTTTGCATGAATGTACATTGAATAAGGAGGACTTTTTCTGTGTTCAATATCATATTAGCCCCTGCTATAGCCCTATGGCTTAGAATTCCAAGGTTTTGTTCAAATGCTTAAAGTTTCAAGGCAATATATAAAATCAAATAATCTCTGATGATAATATAATGATAAGATTATATTGAATAAGATAATCTGCACACATATCCTTGGTATTCTGTTCATTCTGTTGGTAAAACTTTAAATAACCCTACTGCCAGCAGAGTATTACTTCCCACCAAAAAAAAGCAAGTGTTTTGGGTATGACATTAGACTGCATCTGATAGTGAGGCTCCATTACTGGAGATTAGTGAATATGGAATATGCCTTCATTGCCACCATTATCAGGTCTACTCTAACTTGGAGTGGTAACACCTGTTATTCTCCTATTTATTGATCATATAGGAGTGCTTAGGAATAATTTGTATTCAATTAGACCATGTTTAAAAAAATCTCTTAAGCAACAACACCACAAAAAATGTAAATATGAATGTATAATGAATGCATTTTCTTAACCTTTGGGCACCAAATGAGGTTGACTCACAATTAAAATCAATCATAAAATGGATATTCTGTAGATTACTTTGTTTATTTTTGGTAAATAAAATTATAAAAATCGTACAAAATAGATAATATGTCCACATTTCCTGGGCATTCTGTAGATTACTTAATTTATTTTTGAATAGAATTACAAAAATCATACAAAATAAGATAATATGTCCACTTTTTCACGGGCATTCTGTAGATTACTAGGTTTATTTCTGGTAATGTATAAAATAACCCAGTGTCAGCAAAGAAGGATCCGTAAATTATGATGTACATGTCCATATCATGATTTTTGTTGAAAGTTCTGGGTTAGACTTCTACCTGCTGTATTTGGTGAACTCCAAATATACAGTTGGCCACTGATAGAATAGGTTTTAATCATCAATAAAATAAACTTCAAGTAACCTGCGAGCAATACTGAATAAGTCCTGGTGGCAACACCCCACAAAACAGCAGCTATATGGCCACCTATCACCCATCACAAAAACTATCAAAGTTAGACAAATCAGACATGCAGGATACTGGTGGAGAAGTAAGGACAAACTCATAAGCGATATACTCCTGTGGACCCCTTCAAATGGACAAGCAAAGGCAGGATGACCAATGCTATACTGAATATAGCCTTGCATTCTTGCTGGGAGCGATGGATGATAGAGACTGGTAGCAAGAAAGGGTCAGAGAGATCTGTGCTAGCAGTGCAACATGATGATGATGATGATAAGTGCAGTAATAACGCCAGTATAACAGTTATTTTTTTCAGTTAATATCTGCATTAATTTCTTAAATAAGTTCACCAAACACAAATATAAGTTGAAAATGTTTGTGGCAGTTTGCTGGGGTTACCGTAAGTTGCGTATATCAGTTGTTAGGAGTATCATTTCATTGGTTGACCACTCTGCAGTAAAGTTTTGGAACTTATCCCTGCTGTATAAATCGACCCCTAATTTTGTAGAGATTTTGTCAGGCTTCAAAAATTGACATATACAGTTTAATTTATGGTACCTCACGATGTTTATTCATTTCCTTTGTCCATACACATTATTTGTGTACCCACCTTCTCTTTTAGCAATTTTAATTCAGTATCATTCATGGCTGCCACACAATACAGTCATTTCCATTTTGTACATTGTTAATCCCCACAAGATGAAAATGCATACATCTAGTAAACTTGTATATGTTATGAAGTAACATTTTTATGCTGAAATGTCAACTTTAACTCTGACTGCTACTATAAATTCCTGGCTAAAATGATGCAATGCTCATCAGAATATTTTCATTTTTTTTTAATTTTCTGATACAAATTCAGTATTAAAATTTTCTCATCTCTGTTGTATTTTCAATTAGTTTCAGTTTCACATATTCCAGTTTGCTAATAATTTGTCCAACAACAGTTCTTTTTATCATACTTTGCCAAAAACTGAGAGACATTCTATTGAATACCAAGAGATTTTATTAGAATTATATGAAAATATATATTCATCAAACCACAAGCAGGATGTGACACAAGGACAATTTTTTAGTTGAGTACTTGTGTTTTTCCTTCTTTTAGATTGGTTGCCAAACCAAAGCTAAAGAACTAAGTTGGCCCTACAATCTAATCATAGTTGAAGGGAGAACAGTTAGAGAGAAGCCTTTCCGAAAGGCATTATTGCCAAGTGAAAGGCCGACAACTTCATCCAGGATTTGAACTCAGGTCTCCAATTCTGTAACCATTATGCAAAGCATGCCTTCAATCATAAAATATATGGAATGAGGATGACTAAGCTGGTTTGATGTAATATCTAATAAAAGTCCAAGGTGAAGTTTATAGTATTAAAAGAAAAGAAACTTATGTTATATAATGCCAAAAAATGCTAGACATTTTAGAGAAAACTTAGGCATTCTATATAGGAAAGAATGACATTTTTATACATACATGGCATTAAAATGCTATATATTCAATAAAATTCTCAAATATTTTAGAAAAAATCCTGGGTAAAGTACGGGAAATCATGATGAAATGAGCTGATTTCATACACTGACATATCTTGGTATACGAAAGAATGCCAAAGTTTCAAACTTTGCTTGTATCAGATTAATTCTTGAATTATTAAATCAATGCAATTATTTTTATATTATTGTTTATCTTTTACTTTAGTTTATATTATAATCTTTCCTTATTTTTTCTTGTTCAATGACTGGTATATTTGATATTTCAAATTATTCACCCAAAATGAACTTCCGGACTGTTTAATCTTTCGATTACAACTGCACATATGTGAATGTTTTGTAAATGGCTCATTAGGAACTTCTAACCTCATCACAATCTCACATCCACTCAAAAACTGCCTCGCAGCAGGCAATTTCCTTGCACATGCAGTGGTGTCCTTGTGAATTGGCCAATGCTACCTCTCAAAATATCACCCAAGGCAGAACAGTGTCTCTTCATCAGTCTATTCAAATAACACTTGAGATGTGACCTGTGCAAGGTGACTTGGAATGAAGCCCTCCATTTCTAATTGAACCAAAACAAAGAAGCATATGACTAAAAATCATTCTCCAATGAGTGTACAAATGCAGCAAAAAAAGAGGGAAAATAAATATATTTGTGATCAGAAAAATAACTATGAATAGACAGGAAGCTACATGAGATATGTAATGTCATAAACAGATGAAATCTAAAAAATGATAAAGAAAATGTTATCTTTATAATGACAAAGGAAATATGATATGTATCAAGTAAAGGTACTTTTTCAAAAACAAATTTATCACTTAACCTACAATTTAACAATACTCATTTCCTTCAAGATTCCTCTGAAAACTTTTAATGTACAGTTTCCAGTTATTATTTTCTATATCTAGAATGTCTTTCAAAAGTTTTCAAGGCCTCTGAGCATATTTTCTTCTATTTCTTCTATTACTCCGGGCAAAAATAATGGAATTAGCACATTTAATGGAAGTTCACGTAGCTGCAAATAAATTAATTACTGATAAGGCACAAAACAGTTTTTATTTAAGAGCAAATTTGGTCTGGTTAGGTTTTATGGCACATCAACCATTGTAGGTTATTGAATGCCAAATCCTGTTCATACATATACATTAAATACTTATATGATTTGTAAACACCCTTTGTAGATAACATTCCTAAACAAGGCTAAGCTCTTTTTTGCACACAGTTAAATGGTTTCAAGTATTGCTATATAACTGCCACAGTTTAACATCAGTCATTTGTTTGCACACACAGTTTATCTGATTTGACATATATCAGGTGCTATCACTCTGGGTCAGAGTGGACCAGGGAATAATGGCAATAAAAGGGTACTTCACATTCCCCAAATCTCCAAGGCCTTGCCATCAGATGGTTTAGTGTCAGATCCAGGACACTTGAGTGGGGGCCTTACCTCTCTGCAGAGATGCAGTTAGTGCATTCTATATCCCCAGTCAACTGGTCTTATTTAAGAGCAAAACATTTTGACTCCATAAAAAATTTCCTTAAATAAACTAGATTAAATCATCTAAAATAATGGTATCAATTTTTTCTCAAGCCATGCAGAGGAAAGTATTATGAAATAACATAATATTATGGAAAAAATAAGAAATTCCTTGATAAAAAATAGGATTAATATTTAGTTGACCTTTCTATAAGCTTTTATGACAGCCTGAACACTTTGAGGCACAGAATTTCACTGATTTAAAGCAATACTCTTCATCAAAGTGGTTTCATCCTTCCCAAATAGCAGTGGTGAACATCCTCTAAGTGTGCCAATCTTATTATTGTTGCCAGAGGTTGTATGATCTGAAAACAACAATCTTTCAATGTGAATAATAGCTTTAGAAACAAAAAGAAATCCACTGTGGTCAAATTCAGACAGTAGGTCAAGTTGGTGATTGGAATTATCTTATTATCCCTCAAATTCTCAATGTGATTACCATCCAGTGGTATAGAAGGTGGATGATTTTTATGGCTTGAAACATTGATACTACTCATAACATTGTGTAAGTCACTTAAATTTCTCTCTTTAGTCCAGTTGTATTATGAGAAAAGACTTCTTATACGTTTTTCCTATTATGTCAGCATGGCAGATAGAAAGAACTATTGTTTCTTCTTTGAATACCAATGTGAGCCAAGTAAATGGAGAATTCCCTGTTGAAAAAAAAATTTACAAGTCTGTGGACAGAGCTGACTGAGAAAAAGATGCAGTGAGTTATCTTGTTGGGTTGTTGAACTTAATAGAGCTGTCTGGGCTGCCTCCTCACATCTTTAAGTTGAAAATCAACGTGCCAATCATGTTAATGAGAAACATGGACCCTTCCAGAGTTATGAATGGAACTTATTGCAGTATTTCTCACCTCAAATGTAATTGAAGCCACCATATCCTTAGGTAGATACAAAGGCAATACCATTTTACTTCCAAGAATTCCATCAGACATAGAGGTCTCTTTCAAATTTTGAAGGTTCCAGTTTCCTTGCAAGCTCTGTTTTGCTATGACTGCTCATAAAGTGCAACGATAAATGTACAAGGAAATTAGAATTAACTTATCAGTTCCATGCTTTTCACATGGACATCTGTATATTGGTGTATCATGGACAAGAAGTGCAGAAAAAGTAAGCACACTTACTCTAAATAATCAGACATGTGACATACTTTATCCAGAAGGCCTTTTGAATTGATCACAAAGTTTAAATATCGAGACAGTATCAGTCTATATGTTGCATAGAGCAAATTAGTTGGTTGTTTTGTTTTACAGCATGTCAACCCTTTTCAGGTCATTTAATGCCAAATTAAATTTCAAACAATTCAGTTTAGTATAAGTATAGTTTTTGTTTACAAGCATTTAAACGTCAAAACAGTTCTATTTCAAACAATTCACTTTAGTTCCATTTAAAAACAGTTCTATTTCAAACAATTCACTTTAGCATAAATACCCAATTTCAAAGTCAAAAACAGTTCTACTTCATACAAATCAGTTTAGCATAAGTACACAGTTTAGTTCTATTTGACCCATAGATTGGACCCTATCAGGTGTTACCTCTCTGTGCCAGAATGGACCAGGGAGCAATGGCAATGAAGGGGTACTCTGCATTCTCCAAAGCTCTAGCATTACTGGAATCTCAGCATCAGATTCTTTAGTGTCATATTCAGGACTCTCATTGAGGGTATCTTACCCCTCTGCAGAGAAGCAGTTGGTTTATTCTACAGCCCCAACCAACTGGGCAAATAGAGCAAATTGTTCTGTCCACTAAGAATGTTTCCTTTCTGGTACATAGGGTTATAGATCTAGATAATAAATTTTTTGCTGAATTGATAAGAAATTTGCTGAATTATTTTTCTCTAACCCATTCTCATACTCATTTCTTCTCCTTTTCCTTTTCACTCTCAGGTGTTTCTAAAATCCTTTTAATCTGGTCATGGACCATGAACTTCTACTAGTACATATATATATTCTTTTTAACCAATTTATGAAGTGTGTCTGAAAAGTAATGGGGCTGGTGTTACAAACAATTGAAACAACGAGCTACATTATTTCCTTTTCAAAGTAATCTCCATTGAGTGTAATGCAAATTCTCTATGCATTGCTGAAAGAGTTCTTCTGGGATGACCCTCAACTCTGTCATTACAGTCTTCTTGATGAACTTCATCCCTTAAAACGAGTCCCCTTAATTATTCCCTTGAGCTAGGGGGAAAAAAATGTCACACAGAGCAAGATCAGGTGAATAGAGAGGTTGTTCAAGTATGGCATATTGCTCTTGAACTACCTTAGGGAATTGTGGACAAGTGCATTGACATTGTGAAGCAGATATGATTTGTCCTAACACAACCCTTGTGTCTTTTTGCACACTGTGTAAAGTATATGCTACAGGATGTCCAAGGAGATTTGCTGATAGATTGTCTGGTTCTGTGGCCAGAACTTGTGGTGGACAATGCCCCACAGATTGAAGAACATAATCAAGATAACTTTCACTTTTGACTTTGACGCTCTTCCTTTCTTTGGCCTAAACATCATCAGAGACTTCCACTGACTTCTCTGGCACTAGGTTTCTGGGTTGTATAGAAAAATCCATGTCTCATCACTATTTATAACATACCAAAGTTAGTCTGGTTTAGTTTAAAGATGCTGAATAAAATCCTGACACACTTTTATGTAAAGCTTCTTCTGATCATGATTCAGCCATCATTTTTGTTCAGATTTCTACAAGCCCAAATCTTTGGTGATAATCTTCCAGACATTGTCTTTTTTCATCTCCAGCTGACTTGTGATCATTTGAACTGTCAACTGATGATTGCCACATACCACCTGGCTTAACCACTTGACCTCAGTCCTACCTGTTGAAGACCTCCCGCTCCTAGAGTCATCTTTCACCTCCTTCTACTCCACTTTAAATCTCTTGTGACACTTAGAAACACATGGGCACAACATGGTGTAATATTTGTATACTTGCTGAAGCATTTCAAGTACTGGTAGTGGAGTTTTCTTCAAGTGAACCAAATATTTCAGGTTTATTCATTGATCAGTGTGCATAATTCATTCCTCAGTGCTCATTGAAATGAAAAAGAAGAGATGCTCACAAAAGCATGTGAAAGATAATGGCATGATTGCAGAAAGCTAAGATTGCAATTATATACTCACAATATACAGTGTTAGATGATAACACAATCTACTTACCCTCTTTTGCCCACAGCACACAGTACACCCACTCCTATTACTTTTCAGACAGACCTTGTATACTATCATTTTTTTTTCAAAGTTCACCGAAGGACTCAGGCTTTCTCCAAGGTATATAAGATATGGAGAGCAATGAGTCTTATGTAGTTATACAGGCCAAGAGCATTTGGCAAGTAGTTTGAATTCATACTTGTCTTGATAGAATGGTTGGTTTACCAATGATAGAGAGTCCAGTCTGGCCAAATATTTTGCCTGTAGCTGAAGAAGAGAAGAGAAAAGAAGAGAAATAAAGAGAAGAAACAGATTCATGCCTTTGCCTGGACATCAGTATAAAGTGAATGAAACAGTCTAACCTAGAATTTGATTGCTGGTTCTATCTTCTTGGTTGATAAACATTCACATGGTGTAATAGTTAAACCACTGGACTGTGGAATCATAGTAAGTGAGTTCAAGCTCTAGTTGTGCTATTACATTCACTTTCAGATAAATACATTAAGGAAATGTATGAACCCCTTTATCCTCCTAGCTATGGATTGAATAGTACCACACAAATATAGAAAGGCATTAAGAATTTAAAAATGTAAACATATCAATTATAAATATTGGTTTCACATTTTTATTATTATAGGATGATTAAGGTTTTATAAATTTAAAATACCTCGGCCCTTTTTTTTTAAATTTGAAAATAAAGGCTCATATGTCATTCACAAATCATGAAATATATTTTTTGATTTTCCAATATGTATCAATCTATCTATCTATCTATCTATCCACAAATATGCAAATATATATATGCATACACATATACATATGTATTTATACACACATATACACAAACAAATATTTATTTATTTACATGTGTTTATATATTCATATATATGTACATTCACAAATATATATACATTTATATATATATACATAAAACTCTATAGATAGATTTAAACCAACATTAAACAATGCCTAACCACACTCATACCGAGTTATGCACACAGAAATAAACATAAAATACATGTATATATGAGGTTGTATACATTCTCACACACATTAAACCCACCAAATACCCTTAAAAACATATATGTATATATGTACATTCATGACTATTTGACCAAGATGGGCATCAAGACAGTTCCTCACCCTCCCTATAGTCCAGACCTTGCTCCCTGTGAGTTTTGCTTATTCCCTAAGCTCAGAGGCGGTCGTTATGAGACAATTGAGGAGATGAATGAGGCTGTGATGAAGGTCATTGACACGCTCACATAAGAGGACTTCCATGGGGCCTTCCAGAAGTTGTTGGAACGGTACAACAAGTGCATTGCAGCTGGAGGAGATTACTTCGAAGGGAACTAAAGTTTCATGTGTGTACTATCAATAAAAGTTCCCATACGAAAAAAGTCTGGAAACTTATTTAATGATCATCGTATATATATATATATATATATATGTGTGGACACTTGCTTCAAAAGTTTTCACCAGTTTTCTTTACTCTGTCAACTGATATACTGTAATCATTGTTATGTCTCTGTTAACTTGACATATATGGCTACCAGGATTTTTAATTATTCTTCAGGGCCAAATTGCTTCATCTACTTCCTGTTGTGTAAGGTTTTGAATTTTTAAGCTGTACCACAGATTGTCATTTGAATTTAGAAACTGGATTTTGGCTCAGCTATTGCAAGACATTTAAACATTTTTCCTTAAACAATTTGGTTTTTGCTTTAGTTGTAAGTTTAAGGTCATTTCGATGTTGGAAGGTAAAACTTCAAACGTATCTAAAATTGTGGAAGAATAAAACAGGTTTTCCTGAGAATTAACTTAAATCTATCAGCATCCCTGGTTTTGTGGGGAGTCCATGGGGAATAATGGCTAAAGTGCTAGAGTGCAACCTCAAACTAAGCAAGTTCAAACACCATTTGTGCAGTTAAGTTCACTTTCAGAATAATCCTTTTGGGAAAGATATGATTCCCCTTATCTCCCCAGTAACTGGTTTAATAGTATCACTGCTGTTCTTTTTCAAGAATGGCTGTGGCATTAAATAACTCATAAACATTGATATGCTATTAAACAAAGAAACCAAACCACACTGTTGTTCTTACAATTTCAACTCACGTCCCCGGCCATTCTGGTGAAAAAGATCTCCACAGTATGATGCTGACTCTACCATACTTCACTGTGGGGATAATGTTTTTGAATTAGGGCGAGTTATTAGATTTTTAGCAGACATATCATTTTCCTTGATGACAAAAACATTAAATTTTTGTCTCATCTCACCACGATATACTCTTCGAATTGTTAGCAGAATCTTCCACATGTCTTTTGGCAAATTTCAAATTGATTATTTCCTTTTTGCTTTAAGCAATGATTCTTCTCTAGCCACTTTTCTATTAAGAAAAGTAGAATGTAAAACTTAAAGTGTTCCTATATACAAATACCCTAATCTTGACGGAGGAGCTTTTGAGTTTATTCATGATTATCTATAGTTTCTTTGTAAACTTTCTGATATATGCCTCCTTTTCTTTTACAAATGGTGAATCATGACTTATATGAATTTATTGTTACAATTAAAAAAAATTACTAATAATTTCATGCTATGTTCAAGGTTTGTGGTATTCTTTATAGAACCCAATCCTGATCAATTTTTCTCCACAAATTTGGCCTTAGCATGTTAGGAGGGTTCCTTCATCTCCATGGTGCATCATGCTTTGTAGTGTTCTAAATTCTCTGACCTTTAACATCAGGTGTAAATATACTAAGATCATATGACAGATCATGTGACAATTAGATTGCACATTGGTAGACTTTATGCGAATGATTATGTGATTTCTGAAAGTAAATAGTTACATCACATTATTTTGGGACATTCTTGAGTTGGTTTCTTTGTTTAATGACATATCAACGTTTGTGTTATTTAATGCCAAAGATATCTATGTAAAAGAACTAGTGGTACTTTTTAACCCATAGCGGGTTCAAATCTTTCCTAAGGGTATTAGTCAGAAAGTGAATGTAATAGAGTGACTGGTGCAGCTTGAACTTGCTTACTACAATGTCGCAGTCCAGCATGTTAACCACTGTGCCATGGGGATTGCCCACTTGGAGCATTCCATTGAAGGAGCATACATCACTCCTCAGCTTTTTATTCTTTGATAGTTTTCTAAATAAGTTTTTTCCCCATTTCATTTCACTCAGACTATTTATTGTTGACCTATTTGAAAAAAAATCCTTAAAAAATTAGATTCAAATAATAGGCTGTAATGTGGTAAATTAGGAAAAATGCCAGAATGTAGTTTGTAAGTGAATACTTTTTCAACCAGCTGTATTATATATATATATATATATATATATAATTTAATATTGAAAAAGGTTTTCTTATTGCTTCATATGATAATTGCTGTGCTTCACACTGTTGCTTCTTGTTGATATTATGCAGTTGGATGCATAAAGAAAAAGATAATTTCATAAAATTAATTCTTTGCCACAGCTTGAATTATTATGTAATCCATATCTTTGCAGAATGAATCATTAAAAGAAAGAAAGTACTGAATAATTACCCGCAAATATTTCAAAGCAAATAATATATTAATTAAAAATCATTAAGTAAAGTTGACACATTTTCTTAGATGGCTTAATTAAATATTCCATCTTTACATTTTTAAGTGCATAATTTTACATTTATTTGTATATAGTTCTGCACTGGGAATAATCAAAGGGAACAATGAACCATGGGGTTTGAACTGTTGAAAGAGAAGTAGACAAAGTTTCTTCATATAAGTGAGGAAATTTAAATCTACTGTATTAAAAACAATATTTACATTCTCTTGAACTATATTTAATTGACTGATAGATTTTAATGGCATGTCAATCTGTCCAGGCTTATTTCATGCCTTGGGATTTGGGAATCATGCTCATTGTATGTTCATATTTACATTTTTTGCTTATATATTTACTTAAGCCACCACCACACAAGCATAATGTGACTCAAGTTCAATTTTAACAGATCTGAAGTCAGAGATTTCCTTCTCCTAGACTGGTTGCCATACCATGGTTAAAGAGCCCATACTACTCTAGTATTTACTCATTTACTCAAGTTGAATTCATACCTTTCCTAAAGGTATTAGTCCTATGAGAAATGCAAGCAGCCTCATCCAGGATTTGAACTTGAGTTACTGTGTCCATTGTCTACAATAAAAGACATTATATCACAAGCACCTCCTTTAAATTTTTTGTTTAGCTGTTTCTAAAAAGTTTCTCTTTTGCACATGGTCCTATCAAAAATAAATAATTCTTAAACTGATCTATTTGATGCTTAGATGGGATCCCAAAAGGTACTGATTCTCAGATTCAGAGTGAACCCATACATAATGGTGATAAAACGGTACTCCACACTCTACACTCCACACCAGATATCCAAAACTGGAGTCTCACCATTAGATGCAGTATAGTGTCATACTCAGGTTGCCCTTTTACAAGGTGGGGGTCTTACCCACCTTCAAGGGATACAGTTAGCATATTCTAAGCCCTTCAGACAGGGTCATTTATATAATTGTGTTTCTGTATCATTTTTAGAGAGTTACTCATAATATGATGGTGTTTTGACGTTGAGAATATATTTTTGCTATTCTAGGCTATATTAGCTTTTGTTATTTTTTATCACCTATACTTCAGCTATCCCATGAGAAACTCATTAATTTTTGTGGGCTTTCATCACACATAGCCGAGGAAAGCTAGCTTAATACCCATTTGACCTTTAATTTGAGTTGCCAAGTAACAGACCAATATTGTAACACAAATGTACTTCAACTATATTTTCAGTAAAAAGGAATATCTTATCAAAGTTGAATTTGGAAATCATTAAACTAACCATTTTTAATTGAATCCTCTATTACTATAGTGACTGCTTTGCTTTTAGAAGATTTTTGATTATAGAGGCTGAACTATTTTTGCCGACAGATATCAATCATGGTGTAAGTAAAGTAAAGTAGGCGACCATAGTCGAGGGTGACCCGAAGGCTCCCTTTTCGATAGCTTACTACACCAAGGTGTAGGGGAGGGCGCTACTCCTTTCCCTGGATTGCTCCACTTTACCCTTGATCCGTACCTTATAATGCTGAGTGTTAAGCAAGGAGGCATCAAGTACCATTTTCTGAGTCTTTGCTATGACTCGACTTGGGATTGAACCCAGGTCTCCCGGGCGATTGGCGAACACTCTAACCGCTAGGCCAATGTCCGGTAATCATGGTGTAATAAAAGTAAACAAGATGAAATCTTTAAAGATATTTATATTATTGAAATATTTTCCAATGTTTTAATAAAAAATAATTGTTGTCTAAGGATCATTCAATAAGTAAGAAGAATTTTTTTGAAAAAAAGCGAAATAAATGTTTTCTACAGAATTTTTTCTACAAATGTAAACTCAGCATTCTATATAATTGGTTTATGGCAAAAATTATTTTAATCTCACAAAAATATTTGATTCAAAGCAACAAATTGTAATATTACAGATGGATGCCGTCATTGAATTGCAGCGGTCTCAAGGTTGGAGAACATTCGAGCACATCAGCTCTCATCAGTCATTGCGTACATGGGTCTGACGATCAAAAATGTCACGAACCTCACTTGTGCAGGCAGAGTCACCTGTAGAGTTCAAGCATGATTTTAATATAATCCCGCGTGAACATTCATATGTTGCACAACTGTTTCACTGGTGATCATCGAACCTTCGGAAACCTTCGAATTGATCCATCAAATTGCTATATAAGAAAATCAAGTAGCGAGATTTTGGCAATTCAAGACAAGTTTTCAAACAGGTTTCAACAGAGGTGCACGATGCCCCGACTATATCCCAGCCTGTCATAGCAAGCCGACTGATGTGATAAGTATCAACAGGCTGACGATAACAATGCCACCATCATCGCCAAGAAGAGGAAGTTGAACCTTTCCTACGTACGCTAGCTGAAGTGCATGGTGGGAAAGAATGATACAGAAAGAAGACATTTGATAGCGACAAAAAAAAGAGAAGGCAAGGAAGAATGCTATTGAACAAACTTTTTACCGACAGTCTGCTGTAATCCCCAAGAATAAAAGTGACAACTACTTTCTTCCTTGAGATTTAAGTTTTGAGTGTTTCTTTCCTGCGAATTCATTTCTTTTAGACACAACGTTTTAATAATTTTTCTGGTCCTATGCTACAAAATTAAACAGAGTAATCCAGTTTTTAATGAGATTAGTCAAAATTTTTGGATGATCAGAAATATGCAGACCATGTGAAATTTACAGAAGAATGTGCCATGTGTACCTCAAAGCATGTTTTAGTCAAAAAACTATTTACTAAATGGCTTAATATAGGTTTGTCCCAATGATTCTGAGTTAAAATAAAAGTTAATGGAATGTAAACACTCTAACTATTAGGTAAAGAAAAAGTTCTGGGAAAAGCAGTCAATAAAAGAAAGTCATGCTAATTGTCTTTTGGGACCTGAAAAGACTCATCCCTATTAATTTCCTTGGTAAAAGGTACAGCTATGAACACTACGTCCTATTACAAAATCCTTGGACGAAATTCCCCTTATTTATTGAATGACCCTTGTATTTCATATTTTTGTTATTTACTCAGCTAAGATGAGCCAATTATAAATCAAACAATTCCATTCTATCTGATTTTTAGGTTTATGTATACAAAAATAAATAAAAGTTTATGAACAAAAACATAATGTAAAATGTTGTGTGTTACAAACCAATAGACATGGGCTTTTATAAATAGACACTTGTTAAAAAATACAATATCAACTTTAGATATAATCTAAAAAGCCTGGTAGTTTGAACTCAAATCATGCTATTGCACTCCCTTTTGGACTAATTCCCTTGTGAAAGGTAAGAACTCCCTTATACCAGCTATGGGTTAAATAGTATAAATTCTGTCCTTCTACAAGAATAGTTTTAGCATTAGATAACCCATGAAGGTTGACATGCAATTGAAAAAGAAAATAGACCAAATTAAAAGCATTGTTACTGGAAAAAATATTGAAAAGTTTACTTCTGCTATAATTGCACAAATTATTCAGACAAAAATTCCCATCTTTGTTGTTTTAACATGAAATGAAAATTTAAAAGAAATAAACTCCCTAAACAAAAACAGGGATTACACAAATGGATTACCAGATACAACAGGAAAGTCAAAGGTAATATAATACAAACATGGGAACTGATCATTGGATGGAATATACTTGTTTTTAACTATTTTCTGGTGGGGGTGGGGAGAAAAGAGTTCATGCCTTTCCCAAGAGTTTTAGTCTGAAAGAGAATATTATAGCATGATTGAAGTTTGAACTCACTTACTATGATGTCAGAGTCCAGCATGTTAGCCACAATACTATGGGGAGTCCTAAACCTCTTCAAGACTTGGTTTTCGTTTCTTTTTTTTTTTTTTTTTTAAAAGCATATCAATATCATAGTCATCCATGCAGAAGAACAATAGTGGGTCTGTTTATCCATTGATGGGGATGATAAGGGAATTTATACCTTTTCAAAGAGTGAACGTAATAACATGATTGGAGTTTGAACTCTCTTATGACAATGTCACAGTTAGCCACTGCCCCATGAAAACTCCCTTTTAATATTTTTAAAAAATGGGGTATGCTCATATTAAACCAACCTTATGTTAGATTTCAGCCTCATGAAAAACTGAATAAATTCCTATACCTGATCATGATAAAAGTATGATATAAACAACAATGATAAAGTTATTCATTGAAATAATTTGATGAATAATAAAATTGATTTGATTGGTTTGGTTTCTTTGTTTAATGGCATATCAACCTTTGTAGGCTATTTAATGCCAAACCTATTCTCCTCAAAGAACAGTAGTGGTACTATTTAACCAATAGCTGGGAGGATAAGGGGGTTCATACCTTTCCCAAGGATATTTGCCCGAAAGTGAACGCAATAGCGCGACTAGAGTACGAACTCACTTACTACGATTCCGCAATCCATTGCTTTAACCATTACACCACGAGGACATCCCCAAAATTGATTTGATTAAGAATTTTTGAAATTGTATTTTTGCTTCTATTGGTCATAAGGCATTAATCACTAAGGAAATGTGTAAAACCACTTAAGATAAAATGTAATATATCCATGATACGGATACTTGAAATATTCAGATATGTAAAATGTTCATACACATAGGAATCCGAAAACACTGATGACTCTCTTGGTTCAGGTATGAAACTTTTATTACCTTCTTGACTTTTAGGTTTTCGACATGAGGAGAGAGAGACACAATTTTTCTATGCTGACTGTTCGTCCTGCATCAGCTCTCAACTCACTGACCCAACCAACGCGTGCGTACCCCGCAGCAAACAACTGGACTCATCTTGGTCCAAATCTCAGCAAATTGCTTTTTATAAAATACCCAAGAATCCCAGCCCATCACTTCCCGGGCATGGCATCATTCACATCCCCAGTCCAATTTCCTATCCAGGGTTTTTATTATGACATCTGTGATTGTCACCTCCTCCCCGCATGCGTGAACACCTGCGTTAAAGTCTGTACCAACCCGTGCACTAAGCCAAATGGTTCTCAGCCTAACTAAACCTAAAGATAAGATATAACCAATGAAAAATAATAATATAAAAAAAATCCTTCTAACAAAAATAGAATAAAACAAAACAGGAATTCTTCCAAGCTGTACCCATGTCTATACTATTGTATAAATACCCCACTTGGACTTTGACAAAACACTTGGAGAAAAAGCTTGATAGGAATGTTATGAAGATTCTATGTGCAATTGCGAACAAAATTAGGAAGTAGTACCTCACAAAACAGCAGCTATACAGCCACTTATCTCCCATCTCGCAGACCATCCAAATAAAATGAGCAAGACACTCTGGGCACTGATGGAGAAGTAAGGACAAACTTATAAGTGACATTCTCCAATGGAAAACTACTTATGAACACTCACCAGCTCTGTGCAGACACCGGATGCTATCTAGGGACTTATCAAAAGTGATGGTCAATTGAGATAGATGATGAGAGAGAATCAAAAAGATCTATTGTGTTGGTACACCTTGATGATGTTTCTATAGAATTGCATTGTAAATGATGTTATAACAGAAATTAATTGTAATGACAAGCAAAAACTTACATTAACTAGCTCTATGAAAATGCTGGATGCCATCTAGAGGATCTTCCAAGATTGATGGCCAATAGGGACGGATAGTGAGAGAGAGTCAAAGAAATCTATGCGGTTAGCACACTTTGTTGATGCTGCTGCTGCTGTTGCTGCTGATGATGATGATAAAAAAGGAAATGTAATTACTAAATGTAATATACACCTGATGATGACAAAAGCATGATACAAACAACAACGAAAAGGATATTAGTCTGAATAACCTTATGAATAATAGAATTATTTTAATTAAAAATTTTATATAACATTAGCCTATTTAATCTTTTTAAAATGTATTTTTGCAAAGCCATTATTCACAAAGAAAAATGTATAAAACAATTTCTATCATATATGCTCCCACTTAGCTCTGTTTCTGTTTATTAGATACATAATTTTGTTACTCAAGAGTATGTTTGTAAGCTGTCACTTGAGATGTCCCTACCCTATGAAAGCAACCAGCTCTTTTCTCCAGAAGATTATCCCACTTCCTTCACTTGTTCTTCTTCATCCCTGAAATAAATTAATTTTGCATGATTTGATGAAGCAACAAAAGAGCAGGTGGTGGAAAATAAACTGCTCTCCATAGTAGCCACACAGATTGTCAGAAAAATTCTTTAAAATTTCTTCAGTGGATATTAACTATATAACTACAGAGAATTTCTCATGATTATACAAAAAAGAGAGAATTTACTAAAAATTCTGCCGAACATGTGCTTAATTTGACAATAAATCTTGTATCTTCTATGTATGATACAAAAACAAAAATATTTGCTTCAGTATATATATATATATATATATATATATGTGTATGTATGTATGTATGTATGTATATTGATTTCTTTCTTTCTTTCAGTTAAAAAAATGAAAATGCAGACAATGAAATTGTTACATCATAATATTTTTGTGATTTTGGTTTCTTTATTATTATGGCATATCAGTCTTCATGGGTTATTTAATGCCAAAGCCATCCTTGTAGAAGAACAGCAGGGGTACTATTTTACCCATGGCTCAGGGGATAGGGTAGTTGACACTTTTCCCAAAGTTATTACCTGGAAAGGGAATGTAATTGTGCAACTAGAGTTCAAACTATATATATATTGATGTGTATAAATATATTTTTGAATATATATTATGTATTCAGATAGAATGTGTACTTATATAACTGCATGTGTATAAAGATTATCTAAAAATTTCTAAGCCTATCCTAGATTTTAGATTTGTTGTACTCACCTCACCTTTGTATGGGCCTTACCTACATGGAGATTTAGACAGGAATTTGAAGTTATTTTTTTAGGTTTATAATTATTCTTAGTGAATAATTCCAACAAAAATGTTCAGCTAAGTCCCTTCTTTCTGGATGAGGCTTAGAGCATTTTCAACTATCCTCAGATGACCATACATAGACACATACATAAATATACTCATATGTTCACAAGCATGTGAAATGAATATATATGTGCATGTGCATTGAAATATTTCCATGTGCATGTGTATGTTTGCATATATGAACAGTTTTACCATTATTTACCTATATGTGTATATATATGCAAATATACATATATATATATATCATCATCATCATACCGCGCTGGTAGCACGGATATCCCTGACCCTCTCTCGCCACTCCTCCCTATCGTTCATCGCCCTAGGTAGGTCTTCAGGACAACATCCTGTATCCTCACATAGCTGCTGAATGTACGTTCGAGCTGGTCGTCCTGCTTTTGCGCGGCCATGTGTGGGGATCCATAAGAGTACATCTCTTATGAGTTCATCTTTGCTTCTCCAGCAGTGTCCTATATATATATATATATATAGCATTTCTCATAGCATATATATGCAACACTGTAAACATATATATGTGCGAGTGGAATATGTATTTGTTTGTTTGAATAGGGCTATGTATTCTTATATATATATATATATATATATATATATAAGAATACACAATCAATTTCAAGCACATAAATGAACATTTCACACATGCATGAATATATATATACATTATAGTATATATACCAATATATATGCCTGATTTTGTACAAGAATATATAAACATGAGCACAATAAGCATAAACTGATATGAAATTAACACACACACACACACACACACACTCTCACACACACACATAAGCATGAGCACAATTAGCATAAACTGATATGAAATTAACACACATACACACACACACACAGAGGTGTCTGTGGTGTAATGGCTATCATTGTAGGAAATGGACACTGTGACACATCTTTGACAATGCTTACAGCATTTCTCATAACACTAATATCCTTAGAAAAGCCATGAGTCCAATTATTGTTCCTTTGGCTATGGGTAAATAGTATGGCAGACTGGGTTCTTTAGCCTTGGTTAGGAATCCTGTCTATCAGAAAGAAAACTCTGGATTCAAACTTGTTTAATTCTGTTTTAAAATTGACTCTGTGTCATATCTTGCCCATCCGGAGGGGTTGGTATATATATGCATACACACACATATACATATGCATGAATAAATATTATACTAACATAATCATACATGAAATATCTCTCTTTCCCTTTCTCTCTCTCTCTCTCTCTCTCTCTCTCTGTCTCTATATATATATATATACATATACACACCCACTTATATAGGAGTAGGATATAATATAATATGATAGCTTTGTAGCTTATATACCTGTATTCATACATATAATCTTGCATACAAGCAGAAGTAATCATACATATTTATAGAGAAAGTTATATGTAATGTCTTTTAATTTGATTATATGTGTATATAATCACACCAAGATGCACACGCACACAGACACACACAGACACACAGACACACATACACACACACACACACACACATAAACACACACACACACACACACATATATATATATATATATATATATATATATATATATATATATATATATATATATGTATGTATATATATATATATATGAATTTGAGTATATCTGTTTTGAAAACCCAAGCACAGAAATAGGCAGGATATTCAAGATATAATTCTTCATGAAACTTCCTGTCAAGAACACACCAATTTTGGAGGATCGCTTTACCATTCAATAATAATTCCCTTCAGGCACTGAATATTTTCATGATTTCTATTCTACTTTTACAAAACAAAACAAAAAAAAAAAAAAAAAGAAACAAATGAAAAAGAAAATTTCTCCCCCCTGAAGTATTATGCCTTATTTGGCAATAATCTGTTTCTATTCTAAATTGCCTACTCAACAAACTGTGCGATAAGAATTTTTATATTAATGTTTTGGAGCAAATCTTTCTTGGAGCCAATAACCACATTTTATCTATAATTTTTTTTCTAGAAATAGAAGTTTGTAAGTATTTGCTTGCAAAAATAAGCCCAGACATTTCTAAATGTTTTATGTTTAAAAAAAAAGAGCAGCTACACATTAGTCCTGCTTCATTCACCAGTATATAGAATGATAGTATGTATCTATTATACTCAGGTTTCAAATTGCATATCATTTTTTAATAAATACATTGTTAAATACAGGGTGTAACAGAAATTTCTGATTTTAATTTGTCAACTGTATGGTACAAGATTTAGTGCAAGGGAACTTAAGCAAGTGGCAATGGTAACTCCATCAAGCTAATGTCTTACCAGATTTTTTTCTAATAGAATAAGTCACAATCATGGCTTGAACCTGTGGACAACCGGTGTTTTTTTAAAGACTGATGAATCTTTAATTGTTACGCTGAGTGCTTTTCATGCTCATTTCATGTTATGTCAGAATGATGCTATTCTGGGTAGAAAATCGATACTGCTATGTGTTGAAAATTCAACTGAAATATTTCCAACATAACATAAAAGGAAAACAAAAAGCTCAACATGTAGCAATAACAGATTCACCCTTCTTAAAAAATGTTTCCATCGCAAGCACACTGTGTGCATCAGTTCAAGTGATGATTGAAACTGATCATCTATAAAAAATAAATACTAAAACATTAACTAAATAGAGTTACTATTACCACTTGACTAAGTTTACTCCTTTTTTTTTTCCAACCCCTCCACTCGGGCAGGATATGACTCAAGGTCATTTTTTTTTTAAGCGGAGTTCAACAGATTTGAATTCAGAGTTTTCCTTGCCAAGGCTGAAGAAATCAGTCTGTCCTACTATCTACCCATTGCTGGAGGGAGAATAATTAGATTCATACCTTTCCCAAGGGTATTAGTTTACTTTCGTTGTAGAATATACCAACTGCTTCTCTGCTGAGGGGTAAGACCCACCTACAAGAGTGTCTTGTAGCCCAGTCAGCTGGGGCTGTAGAATATACCCATATTTACCAACCCCTCCCATAGCTGGATGGAGAATAATAGGGTTCCTACCTTTCCCAAGGGTATTAGTGCTATGTGAAATGCAATTAGCCTGGTCCAGGATTTAAACTCGCGTCACCGTGTCCATTTCTTACGACGATAACCATTACACCACGAGCACCTCCACTGTAGAATATACTGACTGCTTCTCTGCTGAGGGGTAAGACCCACCCACAAGAGTGTCCTGCAGCCCAATCAGCTGGGGCTGTAGAATACAGCGACTGCTTCTCTGCAGAGGGGTAAGACTGCCCCCACCTAACAAGTGTCCTGGGTATGACACTAAAAATCTGATGTTGAGGTTCCAGTAATGCTGGAGGTTTAGGGAATACAGAGTACCCCTTCATTGCCATCACTCCTAGGTCCACTCTGGCCTGGAGAGGTAGCACCCAATAGGGACATATCTATGGGTCAAATAGAACTAAACTGTGTACTTATGCTAAACTGACTGACCTAGTGGTTAGAGTGTTTGCTAAAGGTCTGGGAGACTGGGGTTCAATTCCAGGTCAAGGGTAAAGTGGAGCAATCCAGGGAATGTAGTAGCACCCTTTTCTACACCTCAGTGTAGTAGCTATTGAAAAGAGAGCCTTCGTGTCACTCTTGTCTATGGTCGCCAACTTTACTTTTACAATGTAAAACTGAATTGTTTGAAATAGAACTGTTTTGACATTTAACTCTGAGTGTAAACAAAAAACTATATTTATACTAAACTGAATTGTTTGAAATAGAACTGATTATATGTATTAAAATGGATTTGGCATTGATAATAACCTACAATGGTTGATGTGCCATAAAACCAAACTAAACTAAACCAAACCAAATCTCTATCATCAAAATTCAAAAGGTTAGAATACTTTGTAAAATGGGACTTGAAAAAAAAAAATCTCCTAAGTAACCTCCTCTGAATAAAGCAATATTTTAAAGAGAGAAAATTGAGTCAAAAATTACATGAAAATTTACTTGATTTTTAAGCTATAGTAAGAATTCCTGGTTATTTTTGCCTGTAGTCAGGTTTGAACTGGCAGGTGATTTTCACTTAGTTCTTTCGCCAAATACCTATAAGCATTATGCTATGTGTTCTGCTGGCTTAACACTTGTACCTGGTTATGGTTAATAGAATTTGAACAATCTACTCCTGTCGATCGAATAAAGGGCTCGGTTCAAAGTCCTATGTAAGCTTCTGAGTTTGACAAAAACACTTGAAGAAGGCTGAAGGATGCATTGGCTGAAACATTGAATATAACAAAAAAATGAATGCTAGTCTGAATACTCTAAATGATAAAAATTATCAAGCTTCATCTTAGAAATTTAGACAAATAATACTTATAATATTTCATAAGCCACATGGGGATATTTTATAGTTTTGATTGACAGGTCATGGAGTAAAAATAGAATAGTTTTTACTATGAGAAATTTAAAATGAATATGCTCGACCACTTCATATTTAAGACAACTCAATATCTCAAGCCACAGGAACTGGAGAATTGCTTCTTCATATATCTTCCTCATACTACAGTCTATATGTGTCTTAATGGCCAGGAATCATGATAGACACAGACTTTGTTTATAAATCACACATATGTTTAGAAGGAGTGTCCGTCACATTATGGCTAAAGTACTGGTTTGCAACCTCAGAATAAGTGAGTTCAACCTACAGTTATGTGGTTATGTTCACTTTTAGACAAATTCCCGTAGGAAAGGCATGAACACCCTTATTCTCTCAGCTATGTGTTATATAGTATCACCACTGTTTTTCTGAATGGATGGCTTTTGCATTAAATAACCCACAAAAGTTGATGTGAGATTTAAAAAAATCACATCTGTCTGCTGAAGTTCTGAACATGTCAAAACACTGTGATATACTTACAAGGTTCCTGTTCCCAGGAAACACTCTGTATTCAAGCACTCCCTTTGCCATAAGCTGGAAATGACACAAGGTTAATTTTTAAGTGGGATGAAGCTGGTTTGAATACAGATATTTTTTTCTTCTAGACCAGTTTCCATAGTAAGGTTAAACATTCCTGTCCAACCTACCATTCATTGATAGTGGAGGAGAATAGTGGATTCAGATTTTTCCTCAGGATATTAGTGCTATGCGAAATGCACCCAGATTCGTCCAGGATTTGAACTTGGTCTGCCAGGTTCATTTCTGATGATGATAAACATTACACCATGCACTAACACCATGTACTCTTACAGCCAGTCAAGAATCAAGACCCTCACTATAAAATGACTTCATGACAAATCTGACATGGTGGAAAGTCAGATAAATCCCTTTCCCTCCCAAAGCATTCTCTTACACAACAAAATCTTTGGTTGTCATTTTGCCTAGGTTTTCTTAACATCTGAGAATCATCTCGTCAACCTGGTAATGTAAGGTTTACAATATAACACAAACTTAGCACACTAAACCTTTTACTATGCAAGGAACGTGTGTATACATATTCATACCCATACCTACTAAATGATATGTACATCAGTGTGTGTAAATATCTATTTGGATAACATGAATGGTTGTACAAGAATTATTCAAAATATATGCTTTGACTGGTCGGCAAATAAAGTAGATCTAACCTTAGTAATGTTGATATCATTTTTATCACAAGGTGTTCTCTGTGTGTGTGTGTGTGTGTATATATATATATATATATATATAGTCAAAGGGTTATATATATAAACATATACTGTCATTCACAGACAGACTGTTTTGTTATAATACAATTCATCAGTGTGACTAGACACGCAAGATGCTTCAAGCTGAGATAGAAACCCAGCTGAATTAATAGCAGTCAGATATCTTACCACAGAGCCATTGGCAACCTCAGCATAAGTGAAGGAATCTAATACTGGGTGGAACGATAAAATTGTCGCCCTAAAAAAGATGACATGATTCCATTTCCGTTTAATGAAAACTGGTTTTCTTTTTTTGTTGCAGACCATCTACAAGCTGGCCAGTTGTGTACAAATCCCAAGAGTGATAGAAGCTTTTTATCATGTCTGAAAGTGACACAGTGTTCAACGAGCAAGATTGGAGATGTGCCACTGTACAACTCATGCTCTCTACCGATCCAAGTTATGACAACAGGACCATTGCCAGCCCCCTCAAAATGCAAATCCGGATGGTTCAACACTTGAGGGTGATGAAAACAAAGTTTCCGGCTACGGTCATGGTCTTTGCTGTGGTTTCAAGTGAGTGCCACATTATGCCACCTTACATCTTCAAAGTCAGCTTGAAAGTCCACACCAAAGTTATCCTGGATGTGCTGAAGAATGTGGTGATCCCCTGGTGCAATCAGGTGGCCTGTGGCAGCAGGACTCGACGCCGGCCCCCAAGTACAAAGAGACCCAGGCTTGGCTTCAGAAGGAGTGCTACGACTTTGTACTCTTTTCTCACAGGCCTCTCTCCTCCCCCAACCTGAACCCGCTGGACTACTTTGTTTGGTCATACATCGAGAACATCACCAACATGACCTCCCACAACACCAAAGCCAGCCTGATCGCCGCCATCCACCAAGTATTCGCCAAGCTCCAGCTGGCACTTGTGGAAAAGCATGCTCCCAATTCTGGATCCGTATCGAGGCAATGACTGAGGCTGAAGGCGGCTACATGGAATTGATGCTAGCTCTACTACATAATCAAGTTACCAGAATTGATTTTTTCAATAAAAGTTTTAAAATAAAGCTGTAGTGTTGTTTTCTTTAGGACGACAATTTTATCATTCCACTCTGTAGATATGTATTATTTTCTTTTGTTTATATATACCTTTACCGGACATTGGCACAATGGTTAGAGGGTTTGTCCATGGCCCAAGAGACCTGGGTTCAATCCCAGGTTGAGTCATACCAAAGACTCAAAAAATGGTACTTGATGCCACCTTACTTAACACTCAGCATAATGAGGTATGAATCAAGGGTAAAGTAGAGTAATCCAGAGAACGGTGTAGCGCCCTCCCCTACACCTTGGTGTTGTAGCTACCGAAATTGGAGCCTTTGGATGATTCTCAACCAGTAATCCCATGTAAGAGTGCTCAACCCGGTGGGGTTGAGCAACCACATATATATATATATATATCCCCATTTAACCTAAGCATAGTTTCATCCATTAGGATTATATATAGTGAGACACTTTTTTAATCATTAGCTGTCAGATTTGATTGAAAGTAACTCAACTAATGACCAGTTTAATGAAACTCTAAGTCTAGTGCTGTTTTTCCTGTCTTAAAATATTTTATCCTTGTAATATTGTAATAATTTCCCTGCACTTTTTTGGTATTTCAAAATTTCATGCAATAATTTCACTGGTTTTACTGTTGTTTTAGATTTTATCTATGATTTTAAATTTTAGCTCTGAGTGGCTTTATCAATTTCCATTGTATATATATAAATATATATATATTGTTATCCACAGACAGACTGTTTCATTGTATCACAACTCTTCAGTGTGGCTAGACATGTAGGATGCTTGAAGCTGGGATTGAAACCTGCCCAACTTTATGTTAGACTTAGTATCAGACCGCTTGGCCAACAAGCATACCACATCGGCTTAGGGAATTATAAGGTATTATGTAGCAACAGCAGCAGCTGCGTTCATTTTGTTTATCTTTTATACCTTACCGGATACTAGAGTGCTCAATTTGTTTGAAGAGCTTTGCATTATGTGAGCAGCAGCCGAAAATTCCTTTGCCAGAGTGCTCATTCCCCATGGGGGAGCATATATATTGTCATCCACAGACAAACTGTTTCATTGTATCTACACAATTTTAGATTAGCTTTAAGTAGAGCCTACATAATAAATTCTAAAAGAGACCTTTTTTGGTCATGTCTCATCAGAGACCTATGTGACAAAGCAAGCAGTGTAGAGGAATAAACTATAAAAGGTAATTTATGACTTATGGGTCTCTTCTTTTTTTCTTTTAGTTGTCAAATGCCTTTTTTAATTTTTGTCAAATAGTTCATGACTGGCTTTTGTCATGAAGTTCTTTGATGAAATGTGACCAAAAACAGTCCTTTTTTAGAAATTATGATGTATACTATACTGCTCTAAAATATATTTATAAATATATATATATACAAAGTTAAAATGGTTTTGAGTTATGAGAGGTCCTCGCTGGAGTGGTTTTAAATAGTGAGAAGTACTTGCTGGCATAAGAAAAAGTTGGTAATTTGACAGATGTGCAGAATATATACATATATATATATATATGTATATATATATAGAAATTTTTGTCTTGAGTAGAGAATATTGAGTATCTATTTATTCTTCTTCATCCTTTCTATTTGCATAT
>CAUZXS010002347.1:162500-165768 GCA_963585895.1 Sepioteuthis lessoniana | reverse complement strand
CTAGATCCTCACCGTCAGTTTGTTTAGAGTCATATTACCAGGACACTCAATGAGGAGGTCTTCGTTCTCCGCAGAGATAAAATCAATGTTCTACAGCCCAAGCCGACTGGGCCAGAAGTTAAATGATTTGAAATTAACGATCACAGTAATCAAATAAGGATTGCATTTTGTGCTGAAATTTGAAATCATCATTTTCCTCGACTATCAGGTCATTTTTAAAAGTTTCTGATGTATTCAGAGCTTCTTTATGTTTGCAGCAAAAACTCCTCTAGAAAGCAACATGAAATTGGCCCTTGACCTTCCGATGTTGAATGGTAAAAATTGAAAAAAATGTCTATTAAGTTGTCTATTAGTAAGAAATATAAATCAAACGAGAGGGCGTGTGACCCATGTGCTGGACTTCGAATTCGTATTAAACGAGTTCGAACTCCAGGTACGCCATTACATTCACTTTTGGGCTAATACTCATGTGAAAAGCAGGAACTCCCTGATTGCCCCAGCTATTGTTTAAATAGTACCACTACTAACTTTCTACCAGGACGACTTTAGCTTTAAATAATGTTATATACTCATCTACAGCATCATAACGACACAATAATAAAACAGACGCAATGATAAAGACGCACGCAGGAAGACTTCTTTAACAAAATATTTTTACCTCTCACTTTATTGCAAGGGTTCAAAAAGGGTGTGTGGAGTTTTACTGTGAGAGGGAGCTGGAGACCGAACAGAAACTTCAATATTTTGACCTCCACTCTTATGGCCGTCACGTTGTGTCTTTCTTGTTCTCCTGATGCCGGGGTCAGCTCTGCTGGGTGCTGGCTTTCTTTATTGCATCTTATCAGCATCTTCTCTGGACCCCAAACTCATCAGGGCCCCAAGCCCCTTCGGCCTGGTGTGGTTTTCCCTACCACATCTCTACTCCAACTGGCTGCAACTCAACTGGCCGTCGAACTCAACTGAGTTATATAATCGTTCGACGCCCACTCGATCTTTGAAATCGAATGTTTAATCGTCATCAAGCGGAAATAACTGTCACGCAGTTCAGAGGTCACTCTCCCCCGGCGCATCAGTCCATGAGTGTACCATGGGAATTTTTTAGCTCGTCCCATTTCATCAGCCAATTTCCGCCCATGCGATTTTCTCTCATAACTGCCATTAGAATGTGTCACCTCCTTCCGGTGCATAACCTTGGAATAGCATTTTTGGGCCGGGTCGAAGGTCAAAATATTACAATAACCCCAAGATTTGAAATACCATTAATCAAAGAAACCAAAACATACCTAAAAAATTATTATCCTCACTGGAATTTGACCAGTTTAGAGTGTTCACCAATGGTCCGGGAGACTGGGGTTCAATCTGAGGTCGTCACATAGAAAAGTCTCGAAAAATGGTACTTAATACCGCCTTGCTTAACACCCAACCTTATAAGGTGAGGATCAAGAGTAAAGTAGAGCAATCCAGGGAAAGAAGTAGCGCCCTCCCCTACACCTCGGTGTAGTAGCTATTGAAAAGGGAGCCTTAAGGTCACCCTCGAGTAATGTCGCCAACTTTACTTATATATATATATATATATATATATATATATATGTATATATATATATCATCATCGCACTGACTGCATGGATTTCTCTGTCTCTTTCTCTCCATCAGTCCCTATCAGCTATCACCATATATATCACCAGCTATCACTGTGTGTGTGTGTGTGTGTGTGTGTGTGTGTGTGTGCGAATATGGGCGATTAAGAATGTAAATTTTGTTCAGAAAATTGGGTAGAAATTGGGTAAGATGAAGACCTCTGAAAAATCTCAGAAATTAAATATTGTATTTTACGATATTTTTAATAATGAAAAAAAAACAAAACAAAACAAAATAAAAAAAACAAAAAAACAAAAGATGAAAAAACGACAGAAAAAAAACAAAACAAAACAAAAAAGCAAAATTATCTGTCTATCTATCTATTTATCTATCTATCTCCGCTTGTTTACCCCCGTCTCACTCTCTCTCTCTCTGAAATTATCAATCTTTTTCGGTTCATATCTATCTATCTATCTATTTATCGATATATATATGTTCCTGATCTCTCTCTCTCTTTCTCTCTCTCTCTTTCTCTCTTAAACTATCAATCTTATTCTGTCCATATCTATCTATCTATCTATCTATCTATCTCACTCTGTTCATGATCTCTCTCTCTCTTTTTCCCCATCTATCAATGTTCATGATCTCTCTTTCTCTCTCTCTCTCTCTCTCTCTCTCTCAATCTCTCAATCTTATTCTGTTTATATCTATCTATCTATCTATGTTCATGATATCTCTCTATATATATCTCTCCCCCCCCCTCTCTCTCTCTCTCTCTATCTATCTATCTATCTATCTCCACTTGTTCACACTTGTCTCTCTCTCTCTCTCTCTCTCTCTCAAACTATCGATTCTGTTCATATCTATCTATCTATCTATCTATGCTTATTGGACTTTGCTTGATATAGACAGCTATTGAAAAATTATGTTTTTATTCACCGAATGTAAGATGAAGGATTTTTGCCGAACATTTGGTGCCCTCTCGACTATCAGGTCATTTTAAAAAGTTTCCGACATATTCAGAGCTTCTTCATGTTTGCAGCAAAATTTAACGACCACTGCATCTCGAGAAAGCAACATGAAACTGACCCTTGACCTTAAAAGACACAGAGTCATTTTCTGGAACAATTTTTGGAAAAAAAAATGTATCTTTTAACTCGTGAAATACGCTAGGGAATTCAATAAGACATTCCTTGATTTCTTTCATTTTTCAATTGATTCCGCCTTTTTCAAACGATGCAATTTGTGGATTTTCCGATTATATTGCGGTTTATCGTCAAAATTTCCTCAATCGAACATTTAAAAAAAAAAATCCGGCCACTTGTTTCACTCGATTGATTGATACGAACGTTCGATATATTTGATGTTAATAACATTTAATTATTTCGGATTTGACAAATACGTCAATGTACTGGATGAACCAAAAGTAAAAAGAGTGATTTTAATCAACTCTATAGAGAGACGTAAATCAGTTTATAAGTCCAAATCATAATGGTGGAAAAAAACTAACAAAACAAAACGAAACAAAAAATTAAAAAAACAAAACAAAAACAGCAACAACAAAGCAATACTATCTATCTATCTATCTATCTCAGTCTGTTACAGTCTATCTCTCCCTCTATCAATCTATCTCACACTGTTACTATTTATCAATGACTGTTCCTATCTATCTATCTATCTATCTATCTAT
>CAUZXS010002347.1:150000-152500 GCA_963585895.1 Sepioteuthis lessoniana | reverse complement strand
AGAGAGGGAGAAGGAGAGAGAGGGAGAAGGAGAGAGAGAGAGAGAGAGAGAGAGAGAGAGAGAGAGAGAGATGGAACAGGAATTGAATGCGCGATTCAATAAAAGTTTCCTTCAACCCCTTCTTTCCGACAGATGGCCATTTTAGGCACATATGACACATGAGTAAGTGCTCGGCCGTAGTGTGATGACAAGTATAGGGTGTTGAAAAAGGGCACTTTTATATTTTACACAGTTGTCCATACCCTTAGTAAACTCAAAAAAAAAAAAAAATAGGCAAGCTAAGCAGACAAAAAAAAATGACTGAATTCCCCGAACAAAAAAAAGAAAAAGTTAAGAAAAAAAAAAAGAAAATCAAAATGAAAACAAGATATAGGTATGTGATATATTTACACACTGAAATGGGCAATCACGTGTAGATACACGTAACACACACATATCCCAGTATATGAGGAGTTATATATATATATATATATATATAAACGCACATGCCAATGTATGTCTATGTTTTTACAATAATTTTGAAGCACTTGCATTATTAATATATGATTGCATATATATATATATATATATATATATATATTTAAGTTAATGCCACATACAAACGCATATATATATATATATATATATAATAATTTGTTGGTTCACGAGATAAAAGTAAATATTTCAAAATAAATAGGCCCATAAATACTCTAAAATTTGCATTTGCTGACCTATTAATTTTAATATATATAAATACATATAAATATATATATATATATATATATATATATATATATATATATATATGTGGGGGGTGTCCGTGTTTGTGTTTAGGTTGTGTATAGCCAACTGATTCTTTATTTAAGAATTTGTAATTCTTCCATGTGTTTATAGAAGTGACAGTATATATACCAGCAGAAATATATATATATATATATATATCTTGGTCTGTATGTGAACTTTTCTGCTTACCCACCTATATATATATATATATATAGGTAGGTAAATTGAAAAGTTCATATACAGACCAAGATACTCTTATGGAATGGAATTTAATGGGATTTTTCTTTCAACATAGTTATCTTGCGGTCGACACACTCCTTCCATCAATGTTACCGTGCTTGAGTCACCACATTAGACAAAAAATTCGTCGAACACATATTCGACCTCATCGTATGAAACCTTCAACTTATTAACTTTTCAGCTCTGCTCAGTTCAGCTCAGCTCAGAGAGAGAGAGAGAGAGAAAGTGAGTGAGAGAGAGAGTAAAGGATAAAGGGAGAGAGAGAGAAACACTGAGAGGCAATGGGGGAAATTTTGGTAAGTTTAGTTGTTGTTGGCGACCGTAGTTTGGGGGTGACCCGAAGGCTTCCTTTTCGATAGCTACTACGCCAAGATGTAGAGGAGGGCGCTACTCCATTCTCTGGATTTCTCCACTCTACCCTCGAGTCTTTGGTATGACTCGACCTGGGATTGAACCCAGGTTTCCCGGGCCATTGGGTGCATACTCTAACCATCATGCCACACACACACACACACACACACATATATATATATATATATATATATATTCAAACAAAGCTTCAATGCAAGGTCAATCCAGATGGCTGAGGCTTTAAAATACACCAACTGTATCTCTGCAGAGGGGTAAGACTCTCCACTCAATGAGTGTCCTATTTTGACGTTAAACAATCTGATGGCGAGGCTACAGTAATGCTGGAATTTACGAAGCATAGAGTACCTCATCATTACCATTTCTCCCAGGTTCATTCGGGCCCCGAGTGTCAGCAACAGATAGGGTCCTATCTATGGTTCAATAGAAAAGCTTGACATTTAAACTGAGTGCAAACTAATGGCTTATACTAAATTGAACTGATTAACCGGTGAACTGTTTAACTGTGTGCAAACAAATGATTATTTGTAAATAGAATTATTTGTATTTGATAAAAATAATCTAAACCATTTAACTGTATGCCAAAAACAAATCAAACTCTGGCTTGTTTAGAAACGTTATCTAATAAAAGGTGTTTTCAGATAACGTATTTAAAATAAATGTAGAAAGTGGATTTAGCATTAAATAACCAACAATGGTTAATATGCCACAAACCCAACTAAACCATATATATATATCTAATTTATACATATTGTCATCCACAGACAAATCTGTTTCGTTCTATCTGAACTCATCAGTGTGGCTAGACAGGCTAGATTACCAAAGTTGGGATCGAAACCCGGTTAACTCAAACGCCAATCCAAGATTCTACCACTCAGTCTCGAAGAAGCCAGCGCCAGCGAACTAAATTTAAACGGTTATGAATCACAATTGTTATTGTTTACATGTATCAGCTTAACGACTACCGAGAGCTCGATTCATATGAAGAGCCTTGCATATACGCTAATGGCAACGCAATTATTTTATTTGCTAGAGAGCTCAACCCTACAGGAGTAGGGGCGTATATATATATATGTATAAAGAGGATTTGGCATTTAATAACCTACAATAGTTGATATGACATAAAACC
>CAUZXS010002347.1:90000-145000 GCA_963585895.1 Sepioteuthis lessoniana | reverse complement strand
GTAAAACCTCAACATAGTAACCGTAACCCTAACCCTTTGGCCAATCAACTCTGTTGTATTGACTTCCTTACTCCTCCCACACCTCTCATCATCCATCACAGACTCCCTGCCTTCCTAGAATCTCTTATATCACTCAAAAACCGATGCTCGATTCATGCAAGATGGTCAAAAAGCAGTTTCTGTGGCATTTTTTCTAAGTTTAAAACAGAATTTTATTGCATATTATTCTTCTAAAGTGTCCTCACGTCCAGATTGCATTTTTGAAATTCACCAGCGGTGACAATCAGGCTTTAGTAGGGTGTATTCCAATTGCTGCTGTAGCTTTTCATTTGAACCTAAAATCATAAAAATTGGTCAGTCATCTCATAAGATGTATAGCAATAAGATAGTGAATGTTCAAGCATCTACGACAATTTTAAATGCCTATACAAAAATGTTTGAAAACTTATTGAATACACCACGTATATTTATTCAACGGGATGGAATAGCGATGGGGTCAGTTTGGGGAAACATTTTCAGTACTTATTACATATCAGCACTTGAAAATACGGATTTAATACTTGAAAATAAGGTTTTTTTATCATCAAAATTTAATACCATCAATATTTATTTAAGGTATGCTGACTATATACTTCTTACAAATAGCTCTGATCAAATTAACAAAATAAAAGAGACCTTTCAAAATAATTCTATTCTCAATTTCACAAAAGAAATCAATATCAACAATAAAATTCCATCTATTGGTGTACTAACAGACACAAGCAATATTGAGCGATTTATCACCTCTGCATATAAAAAACCTACTAACATTAATCCGTGCACCCTCAATTTCCAAAGTGAATGCCCCTTCTGCTATAAAAGAATAATTATAAAAACACTTATTCCTAGAGCTAAGCTATAATCCTCCTTTCGAACTATCTTCCTTAACGAACTTAAGAATATAAAAAAAAACCTTATCAATAATGGGTTTTCAAACTACATTGTTGACACCGAAATTAAACAATTCATTAATAAACCTGAACAACATAACATAGAAAATATCCTAAATCATAAACAACCACCAAACCTTTACAAAAAAAAAAAAAAAAATTTCATAGTAATTATAACATAGATAAACATTATTAGAAAACCTTATCCAAAAAATGTTCTCCCTACCGGCCCTACCCAAAAAATAAGACTTATCATTTACTACAACAAATTTAAACCCTCCAAACTAATTATTTCTAATAACACTTCCCTCTCCACTGAATATCTTGATAGGACAAATGTCGTATATTTGTTCAAATCACTCTTAGGAAACTGTGTCTCTAAACAAAATAATGCGTGTGTTGGTCTGACCACTACAACATTTTATAGACAACTTACAATGCACCTTCATGATTCTAGCTTCATAGCCTTCATCTTAAAACCCATTCTATTCCCAAATCCAAATTTCGAAAAATTCTAGTTGAAAACACCACTATAATTGCACACGAAATTGATAAGCTACGACTACAAATCCAAGAAGCCCAACATATAAAAGCAAAAACAAAAACAAAAAAAAAAAAATCAATAGAATTAATTTTGAAAATAGCGACAATGTTTTGAAATGCCTTTAGATTTTTAAAAAAAATATTCCGTATTTCTTAATAATATTCTATTTCCGTTAATAAAATTCTGTTGTTTTTTTTAACTCATCAGCATCTTTGCCCAGTCAATCTGATTGTCTATCTGATTGTGAGGTTCCAATAATGATGGGGCTTTGGGGAATACGGAGCACCCCTTCATTGCCAATGCTCCCAGGTCCACTCTGGCCTGGCGTGGTAACACCTGATAGGGCCCTATCTATGGATTAAATAGAACTAACGGCATACTTATGCTAAAATGAATTGTTTGACTAAAATGAATAGCTTAAAATAGAAATGTTTTTGACAATTAAACCGTCCTTACATTTAAACTGCGTGCTTATGATAAACTGAATTATTTCAAATAAAACTGTATTTACACTAAACTGAATTGTATAACATAGAACTGTTTTGACATTTATCTTTGTGTAAACAAAATCTGGACTTATTCTTATCTGAATTAGAACTGCTTGACTAAACTGAATAGCTCGAAATATAAATGTTTTTCACAATTAAACTGTACTAACATTTAAAGTGCGTGCTTATGCTAAACTCAATTATTTGAAATTGAACTGTTTTTGACATTGAAACTGTATTTACACTAAACTGAATTGTTATATATAACTGCTTGAATGATTTGAAATGGAAATGTTTTTGACAATTAAACTGTGTATTCATGCTAAACTGAATTGTTTGAAATGGATTTGGCGTTAAATAACCTATAAAGGTTGATATGCCATAAAACTCAACAAACCAAACCAAACCATCATCAGCATCTCAGTTTTATCTTGGTCGGTGGAATTTTTTGTAACTTTTTTAGATTTTTGTTTTGTCGTCGAGAATATGATCGATTATTATGGTAATCAAAATTGACAAACCAGAAAAATCCGCTGAGACCAATAATTTCACAAATCCCTACTCCTGCATACAATATAACAAAACAATTAATAATATAATACAACTATATATCCGAAACTGAGCCATTTGCCTAATGAGTAGAGTGTTCGCCTATGGCCCGGGAGACCTGAGTTCAATCCCAGGTCGAGTCATACCAAAGACCTAAAAATGGTACTTGATGCCGTCTTGCTTAACACTCAGCATTATAAGGTTAGGATTAAGGGTAAAGTGGAGCAATCTAGGGAATTGGAGTAGTGCCCTCCCTTGAACCTCGGTGTAGTAGCTATTGAAAAAGGAGCCTTCGGGTCACCCTCGACTAATGTCGGCAACTTTATTTTTACAAATAAATAAGATCATCACGGCTAACTATGCAGAAATTTGCTCTATCAAACTTCCACAAACCCTGATACATATATGGAAAAATAAAAATACGAAGAATAGTAAGAAGACTTGAACATCTTCACTTGAAGCTCATAAAAGATGAGACAGTTCGTTGTATCTAACAGAAATTCTCTGGATAAAAATTTGCTGCACATATATATATATTGTCATCCACAGACAGACCGTTTCGTTATATCACAACTCTTCAGTGTGGCTAGAAATACTAGATTCCCGAAGCTGGGATCTAAACCCGGTTGATTCAAACGCCAATTCTACCTCAAAGCCACGAGGAAATCAGCGTAAGCAAAGGCGTTATTTAAACGCTTATCTATAACATTTGTTTTGTTTACATATATCCGCTTAACGGCTACCGAGAGCTCAATTCATTCGAAAAGTCTTGCCTGACGCGAGTGGGAACCACTACTTCCTTCGCTAGATAGCTCACTTTTCTATTGCTACTACACCGAGGTTAGGGGGGGGCACTACTCCTTTTCTTAGATTGCTCTACTTACCATTGTTCCGTACCTTGTAATACTTAATGTAAAGCAAGGAGACATCAAGTACCATTTTCTGAGTCTTTGATATAACTCGACTTAAAATCTGGTCTCCCAGAACATTAGTGAACACTTCAATTTTGGTTGGTTTGTTGGTTGATTGGGTTTTATGGCATATCAACCTCTATAGGTTATTTAATGCCAAAGCCTGTTTACACATATGTACGGTTTGTAAACACATGATTTGATGATACCTTACTAAAACCAAACAACTCATTTTCTCGTATATGAGTAAATATTTTCAAGTATTTCTATATGACATTACTTTATTTAGTGACGAGAGTTTTTTTTTTTTTTACTCACTACTATTTCTACTAACACAATGATATTTCTATTCAGCAATAATTTGCTTTCAGTTGATTAGTTTGTTGTGTTTTCAGGATTGTAACCAAGTCTATATTTTCTGGTACAACCAGGTCTCTTTCAAGAACGACAAAACATTATCCATGTGGACGTTATCGAATAAGTCCTTCATGGTAATTGTATGAAAATAGCGCTTTCTGGTGTCATTAAAAACTTTACACTCAAGGAGAACGTGTTTGATTGTGCAGGGCGTTTGGCATGTCGAGCACAGTGGTTGCTGTTCTTGCTTGAGTATAAAAGAGTGCGTAAGTCTAAACAGTTCTAATTCAAACAATTCAGTTTAGTATCAGTACGCAGGTTAATTGTCAAAAAACATTTCTATTTCAAGCTATTCAATTTAGTCAAACAGTTCTAATTCAAATAATTCAGTTTAGCATATGTATGCAGTTTAGTTCTATTTAACCCATAGATAGGACCCTATCAGGTGCTATCATTCCGGGCCAGAGTGGACCTGGGAGGAATGGCAGTAAAGGAGTAATTCGCATTCCCTAAAGCTCAAGCATCATTGGAAACTCACCATCAGATTGTTTAGTGTTATATCTACGAAAACTCATTGGGGGGGGGGTCTTACCCCTCGGCAGAGGTGCAGTCAGTGTATTCTACAGCCTCAGCCGACTGGGCAACATTTCAATTTTCCCCACCTTTCGTAGATATATTATTAATAATTCTACCCAATATATTTTCAGTGCCATCCATAGCATTTTTCTCCCAATATATAGAATGTCCAAAAAGATTGACTTTATTTCGGCAGACAATAATTTTGGCAATTTTTGTTGAAATAACCGCAAATCTTCAGAGAATATTAAGAAACAGATCAAGATGTTATATTTAATGGTACAGTACGTGCTTATCTCAATGGGAATCTGCCAGAGAAATGGATTGGGTGTGGTGAAGATGAAGATAGTTTTCTGATGAAATAGCCACGACGGTCACCTGTCCCCACGTGATTTATTTTTATAGGTATTTGTAAAGGGACTGGGCGATGTCTCGCCCTATTCCAGCCAGAATTGATGAACTTAAGAGAATCACTTCCCCATTGGATAATGTTACCGGATACATGCAACAGCAGATTTGCCAATAGCTTAACTATCGACTTGACCTGTGCTGTGTACACATATTGAACACTTATGAAATTGTTCCCTGAAAAAACTTAAGACAGTTCAGTTTCATTGAGCTAGACTAAGCTGTCTTCAAGACAGTTGCTTTTAACATAGTGTGAAATTTTGGGGGACATCCTTTATATATACATATATATATATGTATATATATATATATATAAACATAAGAACATTATAATTCTGGACACACACACACACACACACACACACACACACACACACACACACATATATATATATATATATATATATATATATATATATATCACATAGCCCTGATGATGGTTCATTAGAACCGAAACGCTATAGTATCGATTTTGCTTCTCAATAAATCTTTCTTTCTACTTGGCTAACCTTGATATCAATTTTTCTTTATATATATATATATATATATATATATATATATATATATATATATATATATATATATATTATTATAAATCGTATAAAAGATGCCCTAAAGTTTTGACATCTCTTTGGAAACTTCTACGAATCGCGCATATTAAAAAATTCATCGCAGAAGATTGGGGATTAGTAGACGGAATATATATACCAAAAGAAAAGAACTCTAAAAATCTGGAACAATTTCGACCAATCTCATTGTTCAATGTAGAGGGAAAAATCTTTTTCGGAGTCATTGCTAAGAGAATAATGAAGTTCGTATTGAACTACAAATTTGTCAATACCTCAATTCAGAAAGCTGGAATTCCATGCCTCCATGTTGTGGGACCGAATAAAAGCGGCCCGAGATAATAAATCAACCGAACTTCATGTCATTTGGTTAGACCTTGAGAATGCATATGGCTCAGTAAGACACCCGCTTATTGAGAAAGCATTGGACTTCTTTTGGATCCCAGAAGATTAGAAAACTTATATCAGGATACTATAAATATACATATATGAGATTTTCTAATGTTAAATATTCCACAAGTTGGCAGAAATTAAATATTGGCATAATGATGGGCTGTGTTATCTCTCCAAAAATTTTCGTTTTGGTAATTGTGATGTTACTACGCAGTACTAAAGATACCACTAGTAAGAAAACTGTCCCATCTATGAAGGCTTTTATGGATGACGTGACGGTGATTTCAGAGACGAAATCACACATGGAAAAACTGCTGAAACGCCTAAAGGAGCTTTTCAAGTGGGCAGTAATGAAGATAAAACGTTCTAAAAGTTATAGTCTATCCATAATCAAAGGAAAAAGCCAAGAAATCAAATTTGCCATCAATAATAACGTAATCCCCACAATACGCGAAAAAAGCGTAAAAAGCCTCGGTCGCTGCTCTTCCCTTTCACTTACTGATCGTCACCGGTGGCAAGATCTTTTAAAGCAATTAAACGATAGATTACTCTCCATTGATAAATGCGACCTCATTGCAAAAGATAAACTATGGTGTGTTTATTTTGGTTTAATTCCAAGATTAGCATGGCCCATGCGGATATATGAGGTATCGCTTTCGAAATTTGAAAAAATGGAGAGTTTAATCAGTAAGTTCCTAAAGAAATGGTTGGTAGTTCCTAAATCCTTAACAAACGTGACTTTATACAGTTAGTCAACGACACTGAAACTACCAACAAAGTCACTTGTTGAGGAATTTAAATTCGGTAAAGCACGACTGTTCCAAATGTTGCGTGACTCTGTGGACCCACTGGTGAAAAGTGCACAACCTGCCATAATAACAGGTCGAAAACGGAACGCGAAACATGCAGTGGAGACGGCAGAATCTTCGCTCAAAATGAAAGAAGTAATCGGCTCTGTGGCAACTGGGAGAGCCGGATTTGGTCTTCACCCACAAAAGTGGTGATCGAAAAAGACCACAAAGAATAAACGAAGAATGATTTCAGAAGAGATTCATGATTTTGAGGAAAGCAAACGTCTTGCCATAGCTGTGGCGCAACCCAAACAAGGTGCATGAACTAGGTGGGAAAACACTAAGGACAGGTCTATCACATGGAGTGACATCAAGGAAATGGAGCCTAAACAATTAGGTTTCCTCATTAAGACAGTTTACGACATATTACCTACACCAGTAAATTTAAAACTCTGGGGGTTTAGTACATCTAACCTTTGCAAAGCATGTGGGAAGCTTGCCATCCTCAAACACGTCCTAACTGGATGTCAGTATTCCCTAAGAAGCTACACGTGGAGACATAATGAAATCTTAGGGATTATTGCTGAGATTGCAAAAATGTGTTGTGAAACTGCTAATGAAATTCCATCTATAAAGACAAATATACAATTTGTAAAAGAACGAAACGTTTCGAAAACTCCACATAGATATGATAGGTACAAACCAACATTGCTTTATGGTTGCACGGACAGGCGCGTTATTGCTGACGTAGACCGACAACTCGCTTTTCCAACGGAAATAACATCAACTCGGCAGCGTCCAGATCTCGTAATTTGGTTAGTTAATTCAAAAAAAGTTATCATTGCAGAATTAACGATCCCTTTCGAGACCAACATCGACTGGGCGTATCAGCGAAGATTGGAAACGTACGAAGACCTACGTGAACAGTGTACTAAGAATGACTGGGCAACAGACATATTTCCTCTTGAGATTGGATGTCGATGTTTTATTTCGAACGCAACCTCTACATTTTTTAACAAAATCGGACTTACACCAGCAAAGAAGAGGGAATATATAAAAAAAATCCAAAACAAGACTGTAACTGCATCTGAATGGATATGGCATTCGTACAGATTAAACACCATCCAATAAAGTCAGGTAGTATTGTGAGATACTGCTGTGGCGCCCTGGGTTAGTGGTAATGATGCTTCGGCCCCGAAACCATGCCTGAACCCAGGGTCATCATCTGATGAAGACTTTACTGGAAGCAAGACTGCTTCTTGGCAGTTGTTTTTGTATATAATTTTTTTATTTCATTTTTTATTTTTTTTTTGCCCGTGGTGTAATGGGTATTGTCGTAGGACATGGACACGGCGACACGAGTTCAAATCCTGGACGAGACTGATTGCATTTCACATAGCACTAATACCCTTGGAAAAGGTATGAATCCAGTTATTCTCCCTCCAGCTATGGGTAAATAGTAGGACAGACAAGGTTCTTCAGCCTTGGTGAGGCAACTAGTCTAGGAGAAGGAATACTCTGAATTCAAACCTGTTAAACTCCGCTTAAAAATTTACCGTGTGTCGTATCCTGCCCGAGCGGATGGGTTGGGTAAATATGTATATATAATTTTTGAGACACCTTGTACGTATATATATATATATGTATAGATATAGTTTGGGACACCCTGTTAGTATATATATATAATTTTTGGGGACACATTGTATTGCGGTTTTCGGAAGCAAAATATCCAAACGGTTTTGATAAAAATGAATTTTTTATTCAAAATTTGTGCTTTGAAATAGAAAAAGGTTTGCTTTAATTTATATTCTTATCTCTCCTTGATATACTAACATTTCTTTCAAATAATTAAATCGATTAACATAGTTCTAAAATCCATTTTTTTCCCATAAATTGTTCACAACAATTTGTGTTTGCATTATAGTGTTTGTTTACAAGAAAGAAAATCGTTTCTTACTAAGAAAAAAAAAACACGACCATATCCACAGAAGCTATCACCGATGCAGACTATGCCGATGATCAAGCGATTCTCGCAAATATCTGTACTCAAGCTGAAACTTTACGGCATAGCATTGAACAGGCAGCATTCATGTGTTTTAAAGATGGATCAATCTCCAAATTAAATGGCAACCCTCTGAATTTAGAAGACTACTTCATCGTATAATGCACGTGAAATTCCAACTTTTAGAGAACGTCTTCAGGGGGACTTTCTCGGACTTCTTCCGACAGAATCTCTCACCACATCCACATGGTCAGGAAATCTTGCAGTCAACTTCCTACCAGATCTTGGATTTTCTGCCTTCTTGTTTAGGCTGTTTACTAACACTGGGGCTTGGAATTTTTTTTATTATAAAGGAAAAATCTGGCTTTTCTGTGAATAATTGTCAAGTTAAGATTCCTGCGAAATTTTGCTTGCACAGTTTTGAATTATTTTGTCTCCAAATAAGTATTAAGGAAAAATATTTTTCTCTCTAGTCCAATTGCCCAGTTGAATACACTGACTGCACCTCTGCAGAAGGGTAAGACCCACCCCCAATGAGTGGTCTGGATATAACACTAAACAGTCTGATGGTAAGGATTCCAGGAATGCTGGGGCCTTGGGGAATACGGAGTACCCCTTTATTGCCATTGCTCCCAGGTCCACACTGACCCGGCGTGGTAGCACCTGTTTGGGCCCTATCTATGGGTTAAATAGAACTAACGGCATACTTATGCTAAAATGAATTGATTAAACTGAATAGCTTTTGACAATTAAACCGTCCTTACATTTAAACTGCGTGCTTATGATAAACTGAATTATTTAAAAAAAGAACTGGTTTTTGACATTGAAACTGTATTTACACTAAACTGAATTGTATTACATAAAACTGTTTTGATATGTAACTGTGTGTAAACAAAATCTGTACTTATACTAAACTGAATTAGCTGAATTAGAACTGCTTGACAAACTGAATAGCTCGAAATACAAATGTTTTTCACAATTACACTGTGCTTACATTTAAACTGCGTGCTTATGCTAAACTGAATTATTTGAAATTGAACTTTTTTTGACATTGAAACTATATTTACACTAAACTGAATTGTTATATATAACTGCTTGAATAGTTTGAAATAGAAATGTTTTTGACAATTAAACTGTATACTTATGCTAAACAGAATTGTTTTAAATAGAACTGATTATTTACATGAAAATGGATTTGGCGTTAAATAACCTACAAGGGTTGATATGCCATAAAACCCAACAAACCAAACCAATCTCTAGTCCAAGGCATTGTAATCGAGGATTAATAGTTGTTATAGTATACTGTTTTGAAAGGTGAAACAAAAAGAACACAATATTATTACTAATAGATTTATTAGCGGTCACATCTACATTGAGACACCTTGTATCTTGGTAGCAATATCTCATCTACAGATAGGGATTGCACTATACACATTGACTGGCTATGGATCATATCGAAATCTGATCTCTGATGGCTTAGAACTGGAATTTTTCCTAGCTGTAACCGTGTTATTACTACTGTACGATTGCACTAATTGGAATATAACAAAATTCTGGGTGGAAAAGATAATTGAGAAGGATGCACGGTTCTCTTCTGAACAAATTCTTGGGGAAGCACATCTAAAAAAAATTGCAATATGAGCACTTGCCTCACAACTCTCAAACTATACGAGTAAGATGAATAAGAAATGCTAATAACTGCTGGTGGACTCCAACTATTGGGCACACCAGTTTGGGCTGATCAGTAAAAGACTGTCATACATTGGCTCTGTATGAGTATTGGATGCAGGGCAGAAGATCTTTTAGGAGCGAGGGCTGAGCAAGAATAAAGGTATAACAAGAATGTAAAAATGAACTTGTTTTCAGATTACAGGGTGGAACGATGAAATTGTCGCCCTAGAAAAGACGACATGATTCCATTTCCGTTTAATAAAAACCGGTTTTCTTTTTTTTGTTGCAGACCATCTACTAGTTGCCCCTGTGTATAAATCCGAAGAGCGATAGGAGCCTTCTATCATGTTGAAAGTGACACAATGTTCAGCGAGCGCGATCGGAGATGCGCAGCTGTACAACTCGTGCTCCCTACCGTTCCAAGTTATGACTACAGGACCATTGCCAGCACCCTCAAAATGCAAATCTGGATTGCCACGAATAACAGGGACGTGCCCAGGGTGATGAAAACAAAGTTTCCGGCTACGGTTATTGTCTTTGGTGTGCTTTCAAGTCAGGGCCACATCATGTCACCTCACATTTTCGAAGTAGGCTTGTAGGTCAACACCAAAGTGTACCTGGGTGTGCTGAAGAGTGTGCTGATCCCCTGGTGCAATCAGGTGGCCAGTCGCTGACCCTGGGTGTGGCAGCAGGACTCTGCACCGGCCCACAAGTCCAAAGAGGCTTGGCTTCAGAAGGAGTGCTACGACTTTGAACCCTTCTCTCACTGGCCCCCTCCTACACCGACCTGAACCCGCTGGACTACTTCGTTTGGTCATACGTTGAAAACATTACCAACGCGACCTCCCACAACACCAAAGCCATCCTGATCGCCGCCATCCGCCGAATATTCACCGAGCTCCCGCCGGCGCATGTAGAAAAGGCATGCTCCCAGTTCTGGATCCATATCGAGGCGGTGATTGAGGCTGAAGGCGGCTACATTGAATAGATGCCAGTCCTACTACATAATCAAATTAACAGAATTGATTTTTTCAATAAAAGTATTAAAATTAAGCTGTAGTGTTGTTTTCTTTAGGGCGACAATTTTATCGTTCCACCCTGTACAATAATGAAGATATTTGTAGAATATAAGTAGGAAAGTATTAATCGAATACACGATTAATATAAAACTGAACATATCTATAGAATGTAGAAACGAAGATGTATCGTGAATATACGAATGGACATACCTTTAAGTTACCAGAATAAAGTTATTTGGGAAATGAAAAATGAACATATTTGTCGAATAAACGATTGAAAATGGATCAAGAATATAAGAATGGGAATATTTTTAGAATAAAAGAAAGAGGTATATTTAAAATACTGGAATAAATATGTTTACAGAATATAAAATTGTAGGATGCAAAAATTAACAAATTTTCGTATAAACGAATGAAGATATTTTTAGAATATAAGAATGAGGATTTTTTCAGAATAAGTGAATGATTATTTAGAATACTGAAATAAATACGTTTACGGAATATAAAATTGTAGGATACAAAAATGAACACATTTCTCGAATAAACGAATTAAGATATATCTAGAATATAAGAATGGGAATATCTTTAGAATAAAAGAAAGAGGTATATTTAAAATACTGGAATAGATATGTTTACAGAATATAAAATTGTAGGATACGAGAATGAACATATTTCTCGAATAAACGAATTAAGATATATCTAGAATATAGTAAGTAAAGTAGTAAAGTTGTCTCCCTTTAGTCGAGGGCGACCACAAGGCTCCCTTTTCAATAGCTACTACACCAAGGTGTTGGAGAGGGCGCTACTCCTTTCCCTGGATTGCTCCACTTTACCCTTAATATATACCTTATATTGCTGAGTGTTTAGCAAGGAGGCAAAAAGTACCATTTTTAAAGTCTTTGGTATGACTCGACCTGGAATTGAACCCAAATCTCCCGGACCATTAGCGAACATTCAACCCACTAGACCAAAGAGCCGGTAGAAAAAAAGAAAGATGTACATCTAGCATACTGGAATGAATATTTTTATTGCGTATCATATTGTTAAATGCGAGAATGAATATATTTGTTGAATAGAAGAATAAAAATGAACGGAGAATACAAGATTATTTTTTAGAACAAGCAGATTCCATAACCAAGGTTAAAGAACTCAGCTTACCCTACTAGTTATGCTGTATACTGACCTCTGACCCGGTCAAACATGCCATTCCAAAGACGGTGGAAGTGAATATTGAGCTTGGCTGAAGGTGTGGGACAAGGTTAAAATCCCACGGTACACTCACAGACTGATGCACCGGAAGAGAGTGACCTATGAACTGCAAGACAGTTATTTCCGCTTGATGACGATCAAACATGCCATTCCAAAGACGGCAGAAGTGACACATTCCGATGGCCAGTCATGGGGAGATATTGAGTCGCCGTTGAACTATTATATAACTCGATGAAGACTGGAAGTCAGTGAGTTTGGAGACCAGACCAGTTGGAGATCAGATGAGTTAGAGACAAGATGCGGTAGAGAGAACAGCACTCAGCGGAGAGGGTCCCTAGGCCTCCAATTGAGCAGGCCAGGAGAACGAGAACGACACACGGCTATGTCCGGAGGGGCTGCGGAGGTCAATATTTTGCAATATTTGTTCAGTCTCCAACTCCCTCTCACACACAACCCTTTCAATAAAGTGAGAGGTATATTTTCTAAAAGGACTGAGTCGTCGTCTTTATTGTGTCGTTATGATTTTGCAGGCATATGTGTTTGTATGGTTGATCATGGCTATACAATTGTTACCTATAACTTAAATTCGATTAGTTTTTTTCATACCTTTCCGAAGGGTATTAGCACAGTGTGATTCGAATTCGGGTTATCGTGTCCATTTCCGATGACCATAACTCTTACAGCACACGCACATCCATTTTGAAATATTAAAAAAATATTTATTCATCTATGAATTATTTTGAAGTTTATTTCTTTTTAATATTTTCATTTTATTCATGCGTGAATTTTACATGGGACAAATATCTAAATGTCGTTGTCTTCGATTTTTCCGACTGATTCTACTGGTGACACGTGAAACACAGAGTTACGGAAGAAGTAGCCTAAAGCTGCTTGAAGGTAATGACTGAGCGTCATGTTGACCAATTTTTATGATTTCAGGTTCAAATTAACAGCTATATTAGGAATTGGAATACACCCTACTAAAGCCTGATTGTCACAGCTGGGGAATTTCAAAAATGCAATCTGACAATTTAGAAGAATGATATGCAATAAAATTCTGTTTTAAACTAGGAAAAAATGCCGTGTGAGGAAAGTTAGATCTACTGCTATGACACAGAGACCAAGAGACAGAGTTCCCAGAGGAAGCATGCTGGCTCTCCCAGACCCAAGAAGGTCAGACAGAGCAAATCCACCCATAAACTTTTGATAATCCCTTTTTTTGACAGCACTGGCATGACCTACATGCACTGGGTTTCCACTGGACAGACAGTTAACCAGGAATACTATGTTGATGTTTTAAGAGAGTTCATGTAGAGATTCCTAGGGAAGAGGTCAGCACTCTTTAAATCGGGTCAGTGGCATTTCCACCAGTCCACAACTCCATCCTTGTCACAGACTATTTGCCCAAGATAGGCATCAAGACGGTTCCTTACCCTCCCTGTAGTCCAAACCTTGCTTCTTGTAACTTTTGGTTTTCCCTAAGCTCAGAGGCTGTCGTTATGATACAATTGAGGAGATGAAAGAGACTGTGACGAAGGCCATTGACAGGCTCACACAAGAGGACTTCCATGGGGCTTTCCAGAAGTTGTTGGAACAGTACAGCAAGTGCATTGCAGCCGGAGGAGATTACTTCGAAGGGGACTTGATTTTCATGTGTGTACTATCAATAAAAGTGCCCATACGAAAAAAGTCTGGAATTTGTTTAATTATCCTCGTATTTAATATATATGCATAAAGACGATTTGGCATTAAATAACCTACAATGGTTGATATGCCATAAAAACCAACCAAAGCAAATCTTATATATTCAATATATATGCATAAAGAGGATTTAGCATTGAATAACCTACAATGGTTGATATGACATAAAACCCAACCAAACCAAATCCTATATATTTAATATATATATATAAAGACGATTTGGCATTAAATAACATACAATGGTTGATATTCAATAAAACCAAACCAATCCAAAGCCTATATATTTAATATATATGTAGAAAGAGGATTTGGCATTAAATAACATACAATGGTTGATATGCCATAAAAGCCAACGAAACCAAAACAAAATGGACGAAGTGTAACTCATCTGTTTAAAAGAGTTACAAGTTCGTGTGTACACGTGTACACACAGTATATAAGTGTTCTAAACCAGATAAAAGTCAGGATGTCAAAGACTGATTTTTCAAGAGCAGTAGTTTTTATTGTCTGTCGCTACCCAATCTCCCTATCCTTATTTGATTTTTTGGAAGACTATCTTCCAATCTCCCTATCCTTATTTGATTTTTTGGAAGACAATCTTCCAATCTCCCTATCCCTATTTGATTTTTTGGAAGACTATCTTCCAATCTCCCTATCCTTATTTGATTTTTTGGAAGACTATCTCCCAATCTCCCTATCCTTATTTGATTTTTTGGAAGACTATCTCCCAATCTCCCTATCCTTATTTGATTTTTTGGAAGACTATCTCCCAATCTCCGTATCCTAATTTGATTTTTTGGAAGACTATCTCCCAATCTCCCTATCCTTATTTGATTTTTTGGAAGACTATCTCCCAATCTCCCTATCCTTATTTGATTTTTTGGAAGACTATCTTCCAATCTCCCTATCCTTATTTGATTTTTTGGAAGACTATCTCCCAATCTCCCTATCCTTATTTGATTTTTTGGAAGACTATCTTCCAATCTCCCTATCCTTATTTGATTTTTTGGAAGACTATCTTTATTGTGGTGCTTGTGATCAGGCAACCTATGAGCCTGTGAGAAAAGAGAAAAAAAAGAAAATTCTGTCGCCAAATATAAAGAGAAAGAGAGAGAGAGAGAGAGAGAGAGAGAGAGAGAGAGAGAGAGAGTGGGAGAGATTATGTGTGTGTGTGTGTGTGTGTGTGTGTGTGTGTGTGTGTGTATTTAAAACATGTCATAAAGAAGAGAGACGTACGAGAAGCCGGCTGTGTGACCCCCAGAAAAGAAGTACCGAAAAGGAATAGCTAACAAGAAAGAAAAAATTGTGAGTTGGGAAGAGGGTCGTAAAACATTTTGGTGATTATATTTATGTCTACTTTTGTTGGATATGAAAAATGAAGGGCAGAAACTGTAGCACTTTCTTGATCTCCCCAATCCCAAACCTCAAACTGAATGCGCGTGCGTTCCAAAAAGAAAAAAAAACTACCATGAATGTGATGACTAAGATGAAAACGAAGGGATGAATTGAAATAAAGACAAAAAGGAAAAAAAAAAAAAAAAGGAAAAAAAAAACACACACAAACTTGACCGAAAAAAATGGTGGTTCATATTCATAACTAACCACCCTTCTTTAGGAGAAAAGAAAAAAAAACGATTATCTCCCCTTGACGGCAGATGTCACTTCACTTCGTCCTCTCTCGGTAAAGGCGCGTTAAAACAAGTTAGTTTCTGTCTTTTTAAGGAGATAAAAAAAGAAAGTAAAGCTCATTTCATTTTTTTGTTTGTTTCTTTCTTCTGTTTTAATGCCATATCAACCTTCGTGGGTTACTTACTGCTAATGACTTGTAGAAGAACAGTAGTGATACAAGTTAACCCATAGCTCGAAAGATAAGCAGTACAATACTTTTTCCAGGGGCATAAGTTCAAAAGCAAACGGAATAACGTGACCAGAGTTCGAACTCGCCAATTACAAAGTCATAGACGAGCAGGTGTAGTAGCTATTGAAAAGGGAGCCTTCTGGTCACCGCATCTATGTTTGTCATTTAATCCTGAATGGAACCGGACTCGCCAATTACGATGTCAAAGACGAGAAGGTGTAGTAGCTATTAAAAAGGGAGCCTTCTGGTCGCCGCGACTATGTTATTTAATCCTGAATGGAATCTAACTAGTCAATTATAATGTCAAAGACGAGCAGATGTAGTAACTATTGAAAAGGGAGCCTTCTGGTCGCCGCAACTATGTTTTACATTTAATCCTGAATGGAACTGGACTTGCCAATTACGATGTCAAAGACGAGAAGGTTTGCCATTACATTTCGGGAACTCGTTGGGTTAACTTGTACCATGACTGTTCTTCTAAAAAAACGTGAACTTTCCAACGAGGTGTCAGGGAGGGCTCTACTCCTTTCCCTGGATTGCTCCGTTTTACCCTTGATACCTACCTTATATTGCTGAGAGTTAAGCAAGGAGGTATCAAGTGCCATATTTAAAGTCGATAAAGTTTTGAAAGGTTAATATGCCATAAAACCCAACCAACCAACCAACCAACCATATCATACTAGGTTCATCCAATAAATAATAAAATAAAATTCCAAAGGGGTCGGCTTGGAAGCATTGTTTACAGGTGTATCTTTTCCACGTAATGTGGGGTGTCCTCGTGGTGTAATGGTTAAAGCGATGCACTGCGGAATCGTAGTACGCGAATTCGTACTCCAGTCGCGCTATTACGTTCACTTTCGGGCAAATACCCTTGGGAAAGGTATGAACCCCCTTATCCTGCCAGCTATGGGTTAAATAGCACCAGTACTGTTCTTCTCGGAGAATGGCTTTGGCATTAAATAACCTAAAAAGAGTTGATATGCCATTAAACAAAGAAACCAAACCAAACCAAGTAATGTCTCCTTTCATGTCTCCGAACACTGACAGCATGACCTTTTTTACTGACTGCAGCGACCGGAATTTTTTCTTTAACGGAGAGTCATTATGTTTCTATTCTATAGATTGTCTTTTCGATTAAGAATGGTAGTAGCAATCCCATACTAAAAATTAATTCTCTGTACTAATCAGACATTCTTCTGTACATTGCATATGCTTTGTAATTATCAGCCACCGAATATTTCATGACAGAGATCTGTTCAAGCTTGATTTGGCCAAGTCGGTTGGGGAAGTAGAATACTCCAACTGCATCTCTACAGATGGGTAAGACTTCCCCAACGACTGTCCTGTGACCCAACCAGCTGGGGAGGTAGAATACTTCAAGTACATCTCTGCAGAGAGGTAAGACCCGCCCCCAAGAACGAGTGTCCTGAATATGACACTAAACGATCTAATGGCAAGTTTCTGGTAAGGCTGGAGCTTTTAGGAATGCAGAGTACACTTTCATGGCTATCGCTCCCAGGTTGACTCTGACCCAGAGTGGTAGCACCTGATAGAGTCCAATCTATGGGTCAAATAGAACTGCTTGACATTTAAACAGAGTGCAAACAAAAAACTCATGCTATATTGAATTGTTTGAAATAGAACTGTTTGATCATTTAACTGAGGGTAAACAACTGACTAATGTTTAATCGAATTGTGAGTTATAAATAGCAATGCCTGGAACCATTTACCTGCGTGTAAAAGAGTGAGCTTAGGCTCGTTTAGGAATGTTATCAACAAAATGTGTTTACAAATCCTATATATTTAATATATATGTATAAAGACGATTTGGCATTAAATAACCAACAATGGTTGATATACCATAAAACTCAACCTAACCAAATCCTATATATTTAATATATATGTATAAAGACGATTTGGCATTAAATAACCAACAATGGTTGATATACCATAAAACTCAACCTAACCAAATCCTATATATTTAATATATATGTATAAAGACGATTTGGCATTAAATAACCAACAATGGTTGATATACCATAAAACTCAACCTAACCAAATCCTATATATTTAATATATATGTATAAAGACGATTTGGCATTAAATAACCAACAATGGTTGATATACCATAAAACTCAACCTAACCAAATCCTATATATTTAATATACGAGTATATGTATAAAGACGATTTGGCATTAAATAACCTACAATGGTTGACATGCCATAAAACCCAACCAAATCAAATCCTATATATTTAACATATATGTATAAAGAGGATTTGGCATTAAATAACCAACAATGTTTGATATGCCATAAAACCCAGCCAACCAAATCCGATATATTCAATACATATGTATAAAGAGGATTCGGCATTAAATAACCAAAAATGGTTGATATGCCATAAAACCCTACTAAATCAAACTATGTATATTTGATATAGGTGTATAAAGAGGATTTGGTATTAAATAACCGATAATGGTTGATATGCAATAAAACCCAACCAAATCAAATCGTATATATTTGATGGATATGTATAAAGAGGGCTTGACTTTAAATAACCTACAGTAGTTGATATGCCATTAAAATGATTCTTTTTACAGAAAACCAATTTCAAACACTGCAGATTTTACATTTATGAAGAGATGAGGAAAAAAAGGTTTTTCTTTTTTAAAAATAAGTAAGTAAATATGGCGACCATTGTTGAGGGTTACTTGAAGACTCCCTTTCCAATAGCTACCACACCGAGGTTTAGGAGAGGGCACTGCTCCATTCCCTGGATTGCTCCACTTTACCCTTGATCCTTACCTTGTAATGCTGAGTGTTAAACAAGGCGGCATCAAGTACTCTTTTTTTGAGTTTTTGGTATGACTCGACCTGCGATTGAACCCCGGTGTCCCGGTCCATTAGTAAAATTCATTTAATGATTCTCTTATAAACGTGAGCAAAACGTTTTAAACTACCACGTTTAGGCATAAAATAACCACTGACGGGTTGAAGTGCCATAAATTGATCAATTAAAACCAAGCAAAAAAAAAAAAAGATTAGATCGGGCTATTCTGTACAACACTTGAGCTTCTTTCTCAGGGATTTCTTCCTGAAAGGAACTTTGTATCTAATTAAGGTCTATGACATATAATTCGGATGATCCACGACCTCACAAATATTGACTATAGTCAATATTTGTGACCATCCGTAGAATCCTTGAAGGTGTACGGACAAAAAACCTACAAGCGACATTACTATTTGTCGACTTTACCAAGGCCTTCGATTCCATTCACAGAGGGAAGATGGAACAAACCCAACTAGCCTACGGCCAATTAAAAGAAACCGTAGCAGCAATAACGATCCTCCATCGAAACATCAAAGTGAAAGTACGATCGCCAGATGGAGACACAAAATACTTCGACATTGTAGCAAGAGTACTGCAAGGGGACACGCTAGCCCAATACCTCTTTATCATCTGCCAAGTCTACGTGCTTAGAACTTCGATTGATAAAATCAGAGAAAACGGCTTCGGACTGACAAAGAAAAGAAGCAGAAGGTACCCCGCAAAAACAATTACCGACGCCGACTACGCCTATGACATAGCGATACAGGCAAATACACCCAACCAAGCCGAAACACTACTGCATAGTTTGGAACGAGCCGCCGCAGGCATTGGCCTCCATGTCAATGCACACAAAACGGAATATATGTGCTTAAATCAAACAGGTGACATCTCCACCCTAGACGGAACCTCTCCGAAACTGGTAGACAAATTCACCTACCTAGGAAGCAGTGTCTCATCAACCGAAAAAGACATCGACACATCGTTAACGAAGGCTTGGACAGCTATCGATAGGCCATCGATCATATGGAAATCAGACCTGACCGATAAAATGAAACGCAGTTTCTTCCAGGCAGCGTATCGTATCGATACTGCAGTATGGATGCACAACTTGGACGCTAACTAAACGGCTGGGTAAGAAGCTAGACGGCAATTACATAAGAATGTTGAGAGCAATATTGAACAAGTCCTGGCGGCAACACCCAACCAGGCACCAACTATACGACCACCTGCCTCCCATCACGAAAACTATCCAAGCTAGACGAGCCGGACATGCAAGACACTGGAGAAGCAGGGACGAGCTCATAAGTGATGTACTCCAATAGACCCCCACATATGGCCGGGCAAAAGCAGGACGACCAGCTCGAACCTACATACAGCAGCTATGTGAGGATACGGGATGTAACCTTGAAGACATGTCAGAGGCGATGAACGATAGGGAGAAGTGGAGAGAGAGGGTCAGGGATATCCGTGCTAGCGGCACGACATGATGATGATGATGATGATGATTTATAATTCAGCACGACCCTCATAATTTCCACAGATTGACTGACAGATAGACAGATAAACAGACAGGCCCAATTATTTCTGCGCTAGTTTTATTTACTGATGTCTATACACTTTCAAAGTGTCCCTCCCTTTTCGTCTGGATAGACTAAACCGGGGAGCTCATAAATCGAAACTTTAATCGTATTAGGCAGAGATTTTCCACGCCTATTTGAACAATTCTCTCTCTCTCTCTCTCTCTCTCTCTCCCTCTCTTTCTCTGTCATAGCCAGAAGAGATACTAAAAAGATCCTTGGATGTATTCTTCTCAACGTTTTCCAAGCTCGTCTCGCAGACCCTCGGCTGGCAAGGTGCAGAATGTGCCGATTTCATTTGCTGCAAGCAAGTAACTCCTCTCAAAACTCAAACAAAAAAAGGCAAATGACACTAAGCTGCATCCGGTAACGAGATTTCGGTTCTGGAGCAAAGTCATTTACCCCAGGTTCAATTCTTAGGACCCTATGAACCAAACAGAACTTTTTCTTTAACTCGGTTAATTAGTTTTATTTTGTGGCATATAAACCTTGTAGGTTACTTAATGCCAAATCCTGTTTATATATATATATATATATATATATATATATATAATTTATAAACGAACTGTTTGTTGGTAAACAGATTTTCCAATTTGCCAGAGCTCATTTTGGTGCTAACATTTAAATGGTTTCAAGTATTGCTATCAAACGCTAAAATAATTATTTGCACATAGTTAAATGGTTGAATGGTTGAGTTCTGCAGTATATATCTAAAAAAAAAATTCATCACACAATGTGAGAAAGCACCTGCGATACCCAGCCCTCATCAGCCGCCAACCAGGGGTGATAACACAGTTTCAGTAGCTCAAGGTGGTACTGCCACTCATGGCGCTACCAAGCAGCTTTTGCCACCGGACGGGGTATTTAAAAGAATTATATATATATATATACATATACGCCAGATCAACTAAAAGCAGAGATTACATTGTACGTTCATCTTCATTTTTAGTGCAGTTTGAGATTTAAAAAAAAAACGCGTTTACTTTCATCCGTTGGTATCATTACGCGCTTGCAGTAACCATTTCTTGATGTACGTAATCACACGGGAATGGTGGTTCCGCGTCCATTTCATTCATGCTGATGACTTTTCGCTTCCGACCAAATCCAACTTGATGCATATTGCGCCGTGGTCTGAAGACGATTTGTACGTTTTTTAATACCAAATCCTGTTTATACATATATATTAAATGTAAATGATTTGTGAAAAGTTGATTTTATGTTATAAAACTGGTTTATAAAGAAATTGAGGCAAGCACAAAAATACCCGTTTTTACTTAATTTGAGGGTGCTGAATTCAAATTGAAATCTTTTTTTACTCATCACCTCTAATTTTTTAGATATGCATAGTGTACATTTTTTGCATATACGCTACATAAAGACGTATCTGAATTCAGGGTTAATTCTAATATGGTGAGACTTATGGCTTATTTTTTAGTTATTATGCACTAAATGTAAGTGATAGAATTACATTATATATATATATATATATATAGTTGTATATCAAGACGGATTTTGACAGTTAAGGCTGCAGGTCTCAAACCACACTCTGGCAGTCATTGGAAAAGGTGGTCTCGCAGGCGGCGCAGGAGGTTGGTGTCCCTCAACTATCGTGTTACACATCTTTCGGGTTACTAAATATTAGTATTACATTTTCAAATGCACATTTAGTTTTACTTAGTTATATTTTCAGATTCTCCAATGGCTTCAAGCACGTCAAAATGTCGAGGATGCCTCAACAAGGCCAATCCTTTCTGCTAAGTGTGTGGGGACTTCACAACAGTTGCACAGTGTCGAACCATCACTTCCCTCCTCAGAACCGCCTACTTTTACTATTTTGACTGTAAAATTGGTGATCAGGTTAAGTCTTGGGCTCCACAGATCTGTTGTAAACCCTGCTACAATGGACTAACTGCATGGTTTAATGGCAAGAAAGCGGCTTTCAACTTTGCAGTCCCGATGGTTTGGAGAGAGCCGAAAAACCACGCAGATGATTGTTATTTTTTTTTTAACTAATATAACTGGTTTCAATGCATATTCTAAGAAAAAGATCAAATATCCCAACCTTCGATCTGCAATGAGACCCGTTCCCCATTCAGATGATCTTCCTGTACCTACACCTCCAGTAAATAAGGATCTTCTTTCCTCATTAGATGAAGAAAGGCCTTCAAGGGAGGATTCTGCCGTGTCAATATCTTTGGAATATATTGAGTCTACATATTCAGGAACAAGTGGTAATGAGCCACACTGGATCATGCAAGAAGAGCTGAATGATCTTGCTCGTGATTTGTATCTATCAAAAGAGCAGTCAGAGTTTTTGGCTTCTCGGCTTAAACAGTGGAACTTAGTCAAGGAAGATGTAAGGATCACCAGTTTCAGAAATCGGAGCAAAGACCTTGCTTCCTTTTTCGACATGGAAAACAAGTTGTGCTTCTACAAAAACATACCTGGCTTGGTTACGTCCCTTGGTTTGCCACATAATCCTTCAGACTGGTGTCTTTTCCTAGGCTCTTTCACGCGAAGTCTCAAGGGTGTTCTCCTGCACAACGGGAATAAATATTCCAGCATTCCCATTGCACACTCTGTCCATCTAAAGGAGTCCTATGACAATATGGAGCTTCTTTTAGAAGCTATTAAGTACAGCGAGTACCAATGGATTCTGTGTAGGGACCTCAAGGTCATTGGACTTCTTATGGGTATGCATGCGGGCTTCACAAAGTACTGTTGCTTTCTCTGTCGCTGGGATAGTCGAGCTGTATCCCAGCATTACAAGCAGAAAGACTGGGGGTCTAGAAGCACTTTTGTTCCTGTCGAACACATCCTCAAGGAGAATCCTCTGGTGGACATGAATAAGGTGCTTTTTCTTCCTCTTCACATCAAGCTTGGTTTGATGAAGAATTTCGTGAAGGCGTTGCTCAAAAATGGTGCTGCCTTCCAACACTTGTCTAATGTGTTCCCAGGTCTTTGTGCTGATAAACTTAAAGAGGGCATCTTTGTCGGATCTCAGATCTGAGAAGTGCTGAAGGATACTGATTTTGAAGAGCTTCTTAACTTAAAGGAACTGAGAGCATGGGAAGCATTCAAGTCAGTCTGTAGTGGGTTCCTTTGTAACACACGCGCACCAGATTACCAAGCCTATATTGAGAAGTTGCTAAAGTCTTACGAGGATATGGGGTGCCGAATGTCACTCAAGATTCATTTTCTCCACTCCCACCTCAACTTCTTCCCGCCAAACCTTGGATCAGTGAGTGATGAGCGTGAAGAAAGATTCCACCAAGACATTACAAAGATGGGGAGCAACTATCAAGGCAAATGGAACCCCGATATGATGGGAGGCTTCTGCTGGATGCTCTTTCGTGACATCCCGGAGGCAAAATACTCCAGATCTTCTAAGAAAACACACTTTTGATTGTCTGTGGTACTATGAATTGTGTAATTGTGTCATCCAAGTATATTGATTCATTCAGTGTTCTTTATCTATCCTGTTTCATTTGTTATAAGCTGCTGCAACTTTTGAAATATGCACATATATTTCTCTGTTTATACTAAAATGAGACTATTTAAAAGCCAGCAAACTAGAGCTGACAGAGCAAAACTATCTATAAATTTGAATTCAGCACCACCCAAATTCACAAAAAACACCTATCCCCCAAATTCATTTTTGTAAACCAGTGTAATTTTTACACAAGCCAGGCCTCATTTTCCCCACAGTTAAATGAATTCACGCACTGCTTTAAAACAGTTTTATTTGCCACAGTAAATGATTAAATAGTTCTATTTGATACAAAAATTGGATTCTAACAGGCACTACCACACTGGAGCCGAAGGGACCCGGCAGTAATAGCAATGAAGGGACAATCCACATTTCTAGCTATTGGACTAGAGTTTCACCATCTGATAGTTTAATGTTATATCCAGGAAACACGTTCGAGAGGTCTTATCCTTTCGTAGAGATGCAGTCTGCGTATTCTTAGAGTCCCTGGTAACAGCAGAGCTTTTTAATTCATTGGCTCTTACAACATTGATATTGTAACTACGTATGACGTGTTTACCAGTTTAAATTGACAATCAACTTTATTAATACATTGGGTCTAACAAAATTTATATTGCAACTATGTATAAAATAATTTACCCGTTTAAAATAACAGTGAAATTTATTAATACATTGGTCCTTAGATATATTGATACTCTAAAAAGTGTTTACCAATTGAAAATGATTGTGAACTTTATTTATAGATTGGATCTTAAAACACATTACAACTAAGTATGAGGTGTTTCGGTTTCTTTGTTTAATGGCATATCAACTCTTTGTAGGTTATTTAATGCAATTCTTGTAGAAGAACAGGAGTGGTACTATTTAACCCATAGCTTGGAGGATAAGGGGGTTCATACCTTTCCCAAGGGTATTTGCCCGAAAGTGATCATAATATTGCGACTGGAAATCGAACTCGCTTACTACGATTCCGTAATCCATCGCTTTAAACCATTACACCACGAGGACACCCCTGGTATGTGGTGTGTAACTTTCTAAAAGGATACTTAACATTATTGATACATTGACTCTTTAGATACTTATATTGCAACTAGATATGAAATATTTACTTACTTAAAAGGATTCTGGACTCTATTGATACACTCACTCAGAAAACGTTTGATATTGCGACTAAGTACACAGTGTTTACCCCGTTTTAAATGTTTACGAACTTTATTAATACGTTGACTTTAAAAATATTTATATTATAACTAAATATATAATATTTACTTATTTAGAATGATTGTCAACTCTATAAATACATTGGGTTTAAGAACATTGGACCGATAAAATGAAACACAGTTTCTTCCAGGACGTCGTGTCGATACTGCTATATGGATGCACTACTTGGACGCTGACTAAACGGTTGAGAAGAAGCTAGGCGGCAATTATACAAGAATGTTGCGAGCAATATTGAACAAGTCCTGGCAGCAACACCCCACAAGGCACCAACTATACGGTCACCTACCACCTATCACGAAGACTATACAAGCTAGACGAACCAGACATGCCGGACACTGCTGGAGAAGCAAAGACGAGCTCGTAAGTGATGTACTCCTGTTGACCCCCGCATATGGCCAATCAAAAGCAGGACGACCAGCTCGAACATACATATAGCAGCTATGTGATGATACGGGATATAACCCTGAAGACCTGCCGGAGGCGATGAATGATAGGGAGACGTGGAGAGAGAGGGTCTGGGATATCCGTGCCTGCCGCACGACATGATGTTGATGATGATGATGATATTAAAAATATATATAAAGAGTTTACCCGTTTAAAATGATTGGGAACTTTATGAATACATTGGCTTAAAAAATTGATGTAGCGACTAAAATTGAAATAATTCCCTCTTGAAAAGGCTTTGGAACCTGTATTAGTACATTGTAAACGAGCTTTTAAAATCCTGATTCTACAAATTAGTATGAAATATTTACGATTTTAAAATGATTGGGAATCCATTGGCTTGGACATCTGCTGATGGGTTGATTTGGTCTATTTGAAACTTATTTGTAGTAGACTTAAAAAGCAGAAAGCATAAATTGAGGTAGGAAATTATTTGTATTAGAATTAAATACCAGAAACCATTTATTAAGGTGGGGAAATTATTTGTATTAGAATTAAATACCAGAAACCATCTATCAAGGTCGGAAATTCTTGTGTATTAAACTTAAATACCAGAGACGATATATTATTTGTATTAGACTAAAAGACAAGAAATATACTATTAAGATGGGAGATTATTTGTATTAGACTTAAAAACCGTCTATGCAAGTGTGAAATTATTTGTATTTGACTTAAACTCCAGAAACCATCTATTAAGTAACGAAATTATTTGTATTAGACTTAAATAACATTTATTTGGTGGGAAATTATTTGCAGTAGATTTAATGCCAGAAATCGCATATTAAGGTTGGAAATTATTTGAATTAAAATTAAAGGGTGTGAAATTATTTGTATTTGCCTTAAATACCAAAAATCATCTATTAAGCAGGGAAATTATTTGTCTTAGACTTAAAACCATCTATTAAGGCGGTAATTTATGTCCTAAACTTAAAAGCCATCTATTAAGGAGGGAAATTATTTGTATTAGAGTTAAATACCATAAACCATCTATTAATGTGGGAAATTATTTATATTAGACTTGAATACAAAAAACCATATATTAAGGTGGGGAATTATTTGTAGTAGATTTAAAAACAATTTATTAAGGTTGGAAATTATTTGTATTAGACTTAAATACCCGAAACCGTCTATTAAGGTGGGAAATTATTGTATTAGACTTAAATACCAGAAACCGTAGGTGGGAAATTATTCGTTTAATACTTGTATACTAGAAACCATCTATTAATGCTGGAAATTATTTGTATTAGGCTTAAATACCCGGAACCATCTGTTAAGGTGGGAATCTATTTGTATTAGACTTCATCATCATCATCATGTCATGCCGCTAGCACGGATATCCCTGACCCTCTCTCGCCACTTCTTCCTATCGTTCATCGCCTCTGGCAGGTCTTCAGAGCTACATCCCCTATACTCACATAGCTGCTGTATTTATGTTCGAGCAGGTCGTCCTGCTTTTGCTCGGCCATATGTGGGGGTCCTATATAGATAATATATATGTATAAAGAGGATTTGGCATTAAATAACCTGCATTGGTTGATATGCCATAAAACCTAACCAAATCAAATCCTATATATATATATATATATGGGCTTTATGACATGTCAATTATTGTAGGTTATTTAATGCCAAATTCGTTATAAAGACTTTAAAAATGGAACTTGATACCACCTTGCTTAACACTCGGCATTATAAGGTACGGTTCAAGGGTAAAGTGGAGCAATCCAGGGAATGGAGTAGCGCCCTCCCTACACCTTGGTGTAGTAGCTATCGAAAAGGGAGCCTTCGGGTCACCCTCGACTATGGTCGCTAACTTTACTTACTTTTACTTTATATATATATATATATATATATAACGGGTTTGGTATTAAAAAACCAACAATAATTGACATGTCATAAAGCCCAGCCAAACCAAATCATAGATATTCAATACAGATGTATGAAGAGGATTTGGCATTAGTAATCTACAATGGTTGATATGTCATAAACCTAACTAACCAAATCATATATATATATATATGTGTGTGTGTGTGTGTGTGTGTGTGTGTGTGTGTGTGTGTGTGTGTATAAAATTGATTAGGTATTAAATGACCTACAATGGTTGATATGCTATAAAACACAACCAAACCAAATCCTATATATTTAATATATATGTATAAAGAGGATTTTCGCATTAAATAACTTACAATGGTTGATATGCCATAAAACCTAACAAAATCAAATCTTATGTATTTAATATATTTTTATAAAGAATGTTTGGCATTAACAATCCTACAAGAGTTGATATGCCATAAAGCCAAAAAAAGCCAAATCCTATGTATTTAATATGTAAGTAAGTAGGCGACCATAGTCGAGGGTGACCCGAAGGCTCCCTTTTCGATAGCTTACTACACCAAGGCGTAGGGGTGGGCGCTACTCCTTCCCTGGATTGCTCCACTTTACCCTTGATCCGTACCTTATAATGCTGAGTGTTAAGCAAGGAGGCATCAAGTACCATTTTTTGAGTCTTTGGTATGACTCGACCTGGGATTGAACCCAGGTCTCCCGGGCCATTGGCGAACACTCTAACCGCTAAAACCAATTATATTTCCCATATTAGAGTATGATGTTCATATTATTCTATGAAAAAAATTGTTTTGTTTAAAGATTTTAAAAAATTTTTGGCTTTTCAATTAAAAATGTTAAGTTGCGAAAATTCAGAGTGAATTGTCCAGCACGACACGTCGTTCAACGGATGTTGGCGTTTGGTTGAAATGTACTTCTAAGAGAAATCATCTAGAGGTTGTAGGTTCCAAAATACCAAGTAAAACTTATTGCTTAACTCTTTTACCCGAGGTAACGGACTTAGAATAATCTACCCTTGCAGATTAAATAAAGGTTTCAGTCTGAAGTCTGTGTGGGCTCTCAAGTACGATATGAAACACCTTAAAAGGCCAAAGGACACAATAACCGAAACGTTATAAATACAATTGTCTGAACACTCTTACTAATCGAGGTTTGTGGTGGTTTCTTTGTTTAATGGCATATCAACCTTTGTAGGTTATTTAATGCAAAAGCCATTCTCCTAGAAGAACAGTTGTGGTACTATTTAACCCATAGCTGGGAGGATAAGGGGGTTCAATACCTTTCCCAAGGGTATTTTCCCGAAAGTGAACGTAATAACGCGACTGGAGTGCGAACTCGCTTACTACGATTCCGCAGTCCATCGCTTTAACCATTACACCATGAGGACACCCCTCTAACTAATCGAGTAAATATGTATGCATCTTTGATTGCTATTGCCTCCATGTCGACTTACAATGTGTTAACTATAATACCTGCAGAGGGGATTAGGGTTATATTTCCAACAAAAGAACGGTTTTAGGCAATACGATAGGAAGGCGCCTGTGTTGTAATGCTTATCGTTGTTGCAAATGGTCATACCGGAACGATTTCAAGTCCTGGACGAGACTGATTGCATTTCTCATATCACTAATACTCTTTGGAAAGGAATGAATCTAATTATTCTCCCTCCACCTATGGATAAATAGTTGGGCAGACTGTATGCTTCGGCCTTGTTTAGGAAACCTGTCTAAGAGAAGGAAAACTCAGAACTCGTTACACTCTGTTTAAACTTGACCTTGTGTCGCATCTTATCCGTGTGGATGGATTGGTAAATACATACGTGTCCATTTAAAGTTGGAGGGGTATTATCCTTAATGGTATCATCTAGGGTTCAAAAAGAGCTGTTTAAGAATTATTTCCATTCAATAGGAATGCCAGCAAAAAAAAAAAGAAAAGAAAACTATTTAAAACTATTTTATACAAAAATGTATCATTTAGAGTCAAAAAGAGCTGTTTATGAATTATTTCCATTCAATAGGAATGCCATCAAAAAGAAAAAGAAAAGAAAACTATTTAAAACTATTTTACATAAAAATGTATCATCTAGGATTCAAAAAAGGCTGTTTATGAATTATTTCCATTCAATAGGAGTGCCGACAAAAAAAAAAAGAAAAGAAAACTATTTAAAACTATTTTACACAAAAATGTATCATCTAGGGTTCAAAAAGAGCTGTTTATGAATTATTTCTATTCAATAGGAATGCCAAAAAAAAAAAAAAGGAAACTATTTAAAAAAATTCACAAAAATGTTAGCATGAACGTAAAATGAATGCAATTCTGTCACCTCAAGACAAGAAATAACTCTATATAAACATAAAATCAATCCTTTAATAGCTCAACATCAAACAGGTAAGTGACAATCTAGAAGATTATTAATCGGGCCATTGGCCTAATGAGTAGAGTGTTTGCCAATGCTCCGAAAGACAGGGGTTAAATTCCAGGTTAGTTCATGCCAATGACTCAAAAAATGGTACTTGATGCCGCCTTGCACTTAGCATTAAAAGTTGCAGATCAAGGGTAAAGTGCTGCAAATAAGGGAGCGGTGCGGCACCTTCTTCTACACCTCGGTGTAGTAGCAATTGAAAAGGGAGCATTTGGGTCACCCTCGACTAAGGTCAGTAACTTTACTTATGTATATTATTATTGATATATATAAGAAATTTACAATAAGACCAAATTACTTCCATAAACCCTTTCTTTACAAGATATATTCAAACAAACTGATCCCTTCCCCAATCTGTTTCACGTTTTTTTTTTGTTTTCTTTATGATCATGATTCCCTACAAATAAACTCCTAAAAAATAACCTACTAATTATCTAAAGTTTATCATGAATTCCTAAGACCTCTCCTTTGAATTTCTTTTCAGACTTTTTTTCTTTAACTTGATTCGGCATTAAATGACCGATGAGGTTGATATGCCGTAAAACAAAACAAACAAACAAACATCATAACTGTAAAAGTATTTTGTAGTTTGCTTGAAGCATCGCACAAATTATTTTAATTTATTGTATTGAATTGATTTAGAGGGCTATTGTAATGCAAAATAATAATTATTATTTCGCAATAGCAATCTAAATAAATTCAATTCTATATAATATCATCATTTTGTTTTTTAATTGAAGGTTTGAAAGTTGGAGTAGGTTACTCATTTGTTTATGACCAGATAATAGTTTGCTTACTCTTATATTTTTGACAAAAGTGTACTGTTACTGCAGGTCAATTAGAATAAATAAATAGATAAGTAAATATGTTATGAAAACATCCGCCTACTTCTGGAGACGCCATTTAAATTCGAATATAATTTTTGGGAAATATATATATATATATATATATATATATATATATATATATATAACATGAAGAAAGAAATACTGTATTTTGGCGGGGAAATTTTCTTCTTTTTTTTTTTTCTTTTAAATCTGTTATATTTTATTCGTGGTGTAAAGTAATGCAATTCTTCCTGCCGTTGACGAAATCCCCTGCCAGTGTAAACATATGCCCCCTTTTAGAGAAAGAAAAGTCTAGTGCTCCCCGCCTGCCCCATGAAAAAGAGAGAGGGAAAAAAAAACCAACAAAGTTGGAGGCAAACAGTGGTAGTACAGTTCAGGCAATATGAAAAAGAAAAACCAAGATGGCCGATTTGTCATTAAGATTAACGTTGTCAGTTTAGTGAAGGAGAGTGTATATATATATATATATATATATATATATATATATATATATATATATATATATATATATATATATATATATATATATATATATATATATATATATATATATATATATATATATATATATATATATATATATATATATATATATATATATATATATATATATATATATATATATATATATATATATATATATATATATATATATTACGCGAGATAAACATAGGTAGGGTGATGGATATAAGTTAGCAGATAGAATGAGCGAGGTAAAGGGAAATAGAGAATGAGTAAAAAAGAGTAAAAATAAATAGAAACAAAAATAAAACAACTTTTAAACCTGCGTTAAAGAAAAAATGAATTTAAAATAAATAAATAATATTGCAATACACAAAAAGCAAAACCTTGTGGACTAGAAATAGATAAATTAATTAGTTTATTAAGAAAGGAAGGAAGACAGAAAGAAAGAAAAGAAGAAAGAAAGAAAAGAAAAGGAACTTAAAGCAGAAGGGAGGTGTTCAAAAAGTTCTATGCTTCATCCAGAAAGAATCGCCATAACTGAAAATTTTTGATGGGGCAAAACACTACCACTTTTTATAAATCAAGAAAAACTAAATGAGATTTTTTCTATTTTCACAAGAAGTGGTAGTGATTTGCTAAATGACAAAAAAAATTCTGTTAATGCTCTTAATTTTTGGTGAGGTTTAGAACTTTTCGACCAACCTTAGTATATCTACTCAATGGTGAAGTACATGTAACCTTAATATATGTATCAGAACTGAGAAAAAGTGTTTGGTTGATAACTAGTTATTAAATGCAATTTGTTTCTCTAGATTTAAAGCAATGTGCCTTAGAATCATTTGCTTACACACACACACACACACACACACACACACACATATATATATATATATAGCAATCCCACTGAGCGACAGCAATCTGACAAAGTCTGGTGGTGTCGTGAGATACTGCTGGGGCGTTCTGGGTTAGTGGTAATGATGCTTCAGCTCCGAAACCATGCCTGAACCCTGAGTCATCATCTGATAAAGGCTTTGTTAGAAGCAATGCTGTTGTATAAACATCAGTTATTGTATGATACCTATATATATATACAGAATCCAGAAAGATAGCTAATTATCAACATAAAAACATGTTACTTAAAATTCCACGAGGAGTGTACAATCATCTGACGGAAAAGGGAGAAAACTGTTCAATCAATAAAAATCAATTGTTGGGTGAAATTCACGCATGAATATAGGAGTAAACGTGACGCTCACACGTGAGAAAAACACACACACACACACACACACACCAAGAGAAACAGAAACACACTGAAAAACAGAGAGAGAGAGAGAGAAAGAGAGAGAGAGAGCAAGAGAAAGAGCGGAAGAGAGAGATAAAGAGAGAGAGGAAGAAAGAGAGAGAGGAAGAGAGAGAGAGACAAAGCAAGAGAAAGAGGGGAAGAGAGAGATAAAGAGAGAGAGAGAGGAAGAGAGAGAGAAGAGAGAAAATGAGTGAGAGAGAAATAGAAAGAGAAAGAAAGAAGAGAGAGAGAGATAGATAGATAGATAGATAGAGAACAAAACGAAAATAAAAAAAATAAATTTGGCAATATTCTTCTTCCTTGACCCAGAATTCGAATTTCTTTTTAATGTAAAACGGACCTGTCGGCTGTGGTTGTAGATCACGTCAACTGCCTCTCTATAGAGAGGTGAGACCCTCCCTAAAATTAATTTTATGGTGAGTTTATAGTCCTGGGGCTTTGAGGAATGTGACATATCTCTTCATTGCAATTACTCCCAGGTCCACTCTGGCCTAGTCGGCTGGGGCTGCAGAATACACTGAGTACATTTCTTTGGATGAGTTAGTCCCTCTCATCGAATGTTCCGGATATGGCACTTAACAATCTGATGTTTATCACTCCCAGGTCCACTCTGACCCGGAGAGGTAGCACCTGATAGGGTCCTACCAATAGGTTGAATAGAACTAGAGTGTGAGCTTACGCTAAACTGAACTATTTGGAATAGAACTGTTTTTACATTTAAACGGTGTACTTTTTTTGCGATTTAAACTGCGTACTTGTGCTAAACTGAATTGCTCTAAATAGTACTGTTTCGTGATTCAAACGGTGTACTTATGCTAAATTGACTTGTTTGAAATAGAACTGTTTTATATGTAAAAGAAATTAAATAACCAATAATGTTTGATATGCCATAAAACTAAACTAAACAAAAATCTTCATTGGAGCGGAGTTCAATTTTCTTTTTAATGAAAGACTCCACCTCTGCAGACGGATGAGATTCTCCCTAAAAGGAATCTGATAGTGAGTTTACTGTCTTGTGGTTTTAAAGAATGTGGAATACCCCTTCATTGCAATTACTCCCAGGTCCACCTTGACCAAGTTTACTAGGTAGTACTAATTAGAGTCCCCTCTGTGCGTCAAATAGAACTGTTCAATCATTTACAAAGGATTATCTAAATTAATTATTTAAGACCAGACATACATGTGTAAAATACAGCTTGGCTCACAATATGGGTCATGGTAAAAATCCCACGGTGCCGTCACAAAGTGATGCACCGGAAGAGAATGACCTGTGAACTGCATGACGGTTTTTTCCGCTCGAAAACATGCCATTCCAAGGACGGTGGAAGTGCATATTCCGATGGCCAGTTATGGGAAGAGATAGCGGGGGCGTGAAGGCGTGTCCATATCTCCGCGTGGGAGTTTGATGGTAATATAAGGCCGACGAATTGAACGGAAGACAGAGAAAAATTACGCTGTTCACGCAAGCTTGTCCCGTCGTTGCCCCGTGTGCGTTTTCTCGGCCATCGTCTACTTACATCGAAGAGTCCAGGCCTCATAGACGAACGATTCTAATACCTCTCCTGATTGCTCCTACTTCACACAAGCGTCCGTCGAGAAAATAAATATATATTGTTATATATATTATGTGTTGTCCTTTGTTTGGCCAGAGCGAAACGTAATGTGACGATACCCCCTTGGCCCCCCGAATACGTCATCTTCGAAACCATTTCTCTTTTTACGGCCGGTGATCAACTAGTGGTTCCGATAGGGGCATCGCGCATAGCTACAAGAAATACAATCAAGGGAGTGGGAGAAAAAGAACAAACGAACAAACGAACAATATGCTTGGATTAACTCAAGTGCAGAAGGGCAGTTATGTAACATTGCATTCCCTTGTGCATATGTAGACTAACACTAGCGTGGATTTCCTGCGAAATTTCTACAAAGCTACTAAGAATGACAACCTATCTTGATCGGTGTTCACTCATTGGTCTGGACCCCCTCTCATGCCGACTGGTCTCTCTGTTGTCCGGTGTCGACTGGCCACTCGCGTCACCATTCGCTAACTGCCTTCTCTAGGTTCCTTTGTCCAACTCCTACTAGCGTTCCCTTGTCTACTTCCGGTCACGTCAAGATCGCGGGCTCAGGCCTTTGTCTGGTTTCGAGCCAAAACAGACAAAGGGATCGTTTGCTTGGCGGACCACCAACATAGTGTTACAGTAACACATATGCAAATCATGTATATTACATCTGAACACTTGATAAATAAGTTTAATCATGTTAAGTAGCAATAATTAAAACCATTTAATTATGTGTAAACAAATGACGACATGAGTAGAGTGTTCGCCAGTCATCCGGGAGATTGGGGTTCAATCCCAGGTCGAGTTATACCAAAGACTCAAAAAATGGTACTTGATGCCACCTTGCTTAACAGTCATCAATATAAGGAGGTGCCCGTGGTGTAATTGTTATCGTCGTAGGAAATGAACACGGCGACACGAGTTCAAATCCTGGACGAGACTGATTGCATTTCACATAGCACTAATACCCTTGGGAAAGGTATGAATCCAATTATTCTCCCTCCAGCTATGGGTAAATAGTAGGACAGACTAGGTTCTTCAGCCTTGGAGAGGCAACTAGTCTAGGAGAAGGAAAAGTCTGAATTGAAACCTGTTAAACTCCGCTTAAAAAAATTGACCTTGTGTCATATCCTGCCCGAGCGGAGGGGTTTGGTAAATAGGTAAATAGGATAAGGTCTGTATGAAGTGTAAAGTCGAACAATCCAGGGAAAGTAGTTGCGCCCTCCGCTACACCTCGGTGTAGAAGCCATTGACTAGGGAACATTCGGGTTGCCCTCGTCTAAGGTCACCAACTTTTTTTCACTTAGTGTTAGATAGCAATAATTGAAAGAATGTTACTGTCTACAAACAAATATGATCTAGGAACTTGTTTTAAAATAAAGCTACATGCAGAATATTCCCTTATAAATAATTCTATTAGTGTGACAATAAAGTTCTTGCGGAATTTTTAATTTTGATTTCAAATGATGTATTTTCCAATAAGTTTTCGTTATAATACCTTTATATAATATATCATTATATAATACATACCTTTATATTATATATAATATATACATTATAAAATATATATATATATATATAACATACATTATAAATATATATATATATATATATAATATATATATATATATATATATACCTTTATATTATATATAATATATATATATTATATATATATATATATATATATATATATATATATTATATATCATTATATAATATATATACTTTTATATAATATATCATTTTAAAGAGCGTTTTTCGCTCTATCTAATCGTTTAAATTACAATCGTATTAAAACAATAATGTCTTCTTTCTAGAACGTTGAATAGAAGATGGAAAAAAAGCAACTTCACACAATTTTCTTATTTCATTTCAAGCTAGACCGATAAGCTGCTGAAACAGCTTGCGATATCAACGAAGCGTTTGGCCCAGGAACCACTACTGAACGCACAGCACAATGGTGGTTTAAGACATTTCGTAGCGGCGACGAGAGTCTTAAAGATGATGAGTGTAGTGGTCGGCCATTGGATGTTGACAACGATCAATAAAGAGCCTTAGTCGAAGCCGATCCGCGCACAACGGTTCGAGAACTTGCTTCTGAATTAGACGTAATACAACGATTTCCAACCACTTAAAAGAGATTGGAAAGACAAAAAAACTTGATAAATTGGTGCCTCACGAATTGAACGACAACCAAAAGAAACGCCGTTATGAAGTGTCATCTTCCCTTCTTTTACGCAACAAGAACGACCCGTTTCTCGACCAGGTTGAGACTTGCGATGAAAAGTGGCTTCTTTACGACAACAGGCGACGCTCAGCTCAGTGGTTAGACGCAGACGAAGCTCCACGACACTTCCCGAAGCCAGAGTTGCGCCAAAAAATGGTCATGCTGACTGTTTGGTGGTCTGCGACCGGTCTCATCCATTACAGTTTTTTGAATGCTGGCGAAACCATTACGACGAAGTACTGTCAACAAATGGATGAAATGCATCAGAAAATTCGACAACACCCAGCATTAGTCAAGAGAAAAAGCCCAATTCTCCTCCACGACAATGCCCGACCGCACGTTCCTAAACCGACCCTGCAGAAGTTGAAAAAATTGGACAACAAAACTCTTCCTCATCCAACATACTCTTCAGACCTCTCACCTACCGACTACCACTTTTTCAAGCATCTCGAAAACTTTCTGCCTGAGAAATGCTTCAAAAACCTAAGCGATATCAAAAATGCCTTCAGCGACTTCATCGCCACCAGAACGCAAGGTTTTTTTTACGTTACTGGCATAAATACACTTGTTTTGCGTTGACAAAAGTGCGTTGATTCTGATGGTGCTTATTTTTTTCGATTAATAAATTTTTGTTTTGAGCCGAGATATGTTCATCAGAATTCAATAGTTAAAACCCGCAAGAACTTTCTTGTTAACCTAATATATATAAACTTGATTTGACATTAAATAACTCAGTTGGGTTGAAACGCCGAACAACACCGAGTAACGGAAACAATCGTGTTAGTGTTTCCAATTTGTAAGCCCTACACATTTCGGCAATTAAAGTAAATATATGTTTGTTTAAGTTCTTGCTAAATTTAAGATACTCAGGGTTAAGAATTGTAGTAATTTACTAAGCGGTTGGCTCCCCTGTAGCACAAGGCCGTATGAATGGGGACAACTTCTAACCGAGTGAAATACTTACAACCAGTGTGAGTGAATTCGATAGTGACTGGGTGCCCCACAAAATTGGTCGTATTATGTTACAAACAAGATAAAAAAAATGTGTAATTCAAAAAGAAAAGTTTGGTTTGGTTTGGCTGAGTTTTAACGCATATCAAATATATATATATATATATATATATATATATATATATATATATATATATATATATATATATATATTAAGTATATGATAGTAAACATATTTCCTTGATGCATCTTTAAACAAGCCTGAGTTCGTTCTCTTGTACACAGTTAAATGGTTTCAAGTATTTCTAGTTGGTTGGTTATACTGTTTTATGACGTTTCAACCCTTTTCGGGTTATTTAATGCCGAATTCTGTCATTTTGATAAAAAAAGGTTTCAAACAATTCAGTTTCGTATAAGTATAGTTTTTGTTTACACAGTAAATGTCAAAACTTTTCTCTTTCAAACAATTTAGTTTTGCATCAGTCCAGTTTACTGCTATTTGATTCATAGATAGGACCCTATCAGGTGCTACCACTCCAAGCCAGAGTGGAGCTGGGAGCGATGACAATGAAGGGGTACTCCTCATTCCCCAAAGCTCTAGTATTTGTATCATGAGATTGTTTAGTGTCACAACAGGACAGTCGTTGGGGAAGTCTTATCACCCCGTAGAGATGCAGTCAAAGTATTTTGGAGCCCCTGCTGACAGGGCCAAAGTGTTTCTAGCTAACAAGAATATTTCTATTTGACAACAATCATTTGTTTGCACACAGTTAAATGGTTTCAAGTATTGTCCTGTAACAGTAACAATGTTATATTAGTCATCATTTGTTTGCACACCTTGAAGGTGTTACAAGTATTGCTATTTAACACTAACTATTATTTTCAACATTTATCATTCGTTTGCTCACAGTTAAATAGTTTCAAGTATTGTTAAGTATAACTAACAATTAAATTATGCCCGTGGTGTAATGGTTATCGTCGTAGGAAATGGACACGTCGACACGAGTTCAAATCCTGGACGAGACTGATTGCATTTCACATAGCACTAATACTCTTGGGAAAGGTATGAATCCAATAATTCTCCCTCCAGCTATGAGTAAATAGTAAGGCAGACTGGTTCTTCAGCCTTGGTGAGGCAACTAGTCTAGGAGAAGGAAAAGTCTGACTTCAAACCTGTTAAACTCCGCTTAAAAATTGACCTTGTGTCATATCCTGCCCGAGCCGAGGGGTTGGTAAATAGGATTAAATTATCCATCACTCGTTTGTTTACACATAGTTAAACGATCAAACAGTTCTATTTCAAACACTTCAACTTAAGTTATTCGTTTGTACTCAGTTAAAATGTGAAACAGTTTTATTTGACGCATAGATAGGACCCTATCAGGTGCTACCAATCCCTGGCAAAGTGGATAGGGGAGCGTAGGAAATAAAGGGGTACTCTGCAATTGGCTAAATGGAGTCTCACCGTCAGATTGCTTAATGTCAAATACAGTACACGCATTAGCAGTGTCTTTCCCCTCTGCTGAGATGGAGTCGGTGTATTCTACTGTCTCAGCCAACTGGCTAAATAAGTAAATAATAAAAACTGTATTTGCTCCTATAGCAGAGCCAGTGTAAAGCCTAAAATAATTAAATCTTGTACTCTTGGGGTCGATTACTTAGTTGAAATCATAGAATACTCAATCGTCAGACGCAAATAGAAATTTGATAACATGTCTATATTTAAGAATCTGTCCTCTCTTTTTGTTAAGTAAATTTTTTCAGAATATTCCAAAATTCATGATTTTTCATTCAGACATAATCTGTAAGTAAAGTTGGTGACCTTAGTCGAGGGTGACACAAAGGCTCCATTTTCAATAGCTACCACACCAAGATGTAGTGGGGGCGCTACTCCATTCCCTGGATCGCTCCACTTTATCCTTGATCCTTACCATATAATGCTAAGTGTTAAGAAAGGCGGTATCAAGTACCATTTTTTCTAAAGAATTGCATGCAATTAACTTCGTTGGGGTTTTAATGCATATCAAATATTTTCGGCTATTTAATGCCAAATTCTGTTTATATATATATATATATATATATATATATATATGCGGGATTTGTAAATACATTTTGTTGATTACATTTTTTAGATTACATTCATAGACGTGCCGAAGCTCTCTTTTTGCACCCAGTTAGATGGTTGGTTGGTTGGGTTTTATGACATATCAACCTTTCAAGGTTATTTAATGCCAAATCCATTTTTATAAAGATAATCAGTTCAATTTTAGATAATTCAGTTTAGCATGAGTACACAGTTTAATTGTCATAAACATTTCTATTTCAAGCTATTCACTTTATTCAAACAGATCTTATTCAGATAATTCAATTTAGCGTAAGTTCAGATTTTGTTTACACAGTTAAATATCAAAACTGTTCTATATATAACAATTCAGTTTAGTGTAAGTCGAGTTTCAATGTCAAAAACAGTTCCATTTCAAACAATTCTAGTTAGCATAAGCACGCTGTTTAAATGTAAGTACAGTTTAATTGTCAAAAACATTTCTATTTCAAGTTATTCAGTTTAGTCAAAAAGTTCTAATTCAAACAATTCAGTTTAGCATAAGTATGCAGTTTACTTCTATTTAACCCATAGATAGTGCCCTATCAGGCGCTACCACTCAAAGCCAGAGTGGACCCGGGAGCAATGGCAATGAAGGGTGCTCCGCATTCCACAGAGCTCCATCACTGGAACCTCACCATTAAATTGGACTCTCATTGGTGGGACGAAAGTCTTATCTCTCTCTCTGCAGAGATGCAGTCGGTGTATTCTACAGCCTCAGCCGACTGGGCTATACACATAGTTAATGTCAAAACTGTTTTAATTCCGATAATTCAGCTTAGCATAAGTACACAATTTAGATGTCAAAACAGTTCTATTTCAAGCAATTCAGTTAAGCATAACTACGCAGTTTAAACGTCAGTTAAATGGTTTCAAGTAATGCAATATAACAGTCACAATTTAACAGTCCTTTGTTGGCACATAGTTTGTTCTGTTTGACACATAGATAGGACCCTAATATGTGCTACCATTTTGGGCGAGAGTGGAGCTGGATGCAATGGCAAAGAACGAATACTCTGCATTCCCATAGCTCAAGTTGTAATATAATGGCCGAGGGATTTCGTTTTATATATCTTGCCTTTGGGTTTAGTTAGGCTGGTAAACTTTTCGGCTCAGTGCATAGGTTAGTTCGGTGCAAAAAAAGCGTAGGTGTTCTCGTGTCATTCAGAGATGTCACAATAAGAATCCCAGATAGATGATATGACCAGGGACGTCAGTGACGTCACGCACCGGAAGCGTAGGCTGAGATTTGAAGAGTCAGTTAGTTGAGTTGAGTTCTGCCTCGGAGGAAGACGGTTGACTTTCGCTTGCTCGCCGTGGCCTTGTGTCGGGTGCGCACGTGATGGGGGAGGGGGCAGATGGAAAAGTCATATAAAAAAGATTGTGCCTCTCTCCTTTAGTCGAAAAACCTCAAAGGTAATAAAAAGTTTCGTACCTGAACTAAGAAGTCGTTAAGTGTTTTTCGTGTTTCAGGATTCCTATGTTCTATGCATATATGTTATGAACATACGATGTACGTTTCACATATCCGTATCATGGGTATGGTATACAGTTATAGGTTAGTGTCATATGCAGGACACTGGTTGGGAGGGTTTTACCCTTCTGCAGAGATGCAGTCGGTCTAGTTTACAGCACAAGATTGAAAATAATCTAAAGTGTCTGTATCATTATAAGCAAAGCTTTGTAAAGTCTGAGGAACTGAAGGTATCTTAAATCATATAAACCTATGTCTACGTCAGCCAAGATTATTAGATTCTTTTTCTCGGAAGATACTGTACGTAGTCTGAGACGTGTGTACCAGACGAAGCGAAACTTCGTAAAGTTTAAGGAACATGACAGACGCACTGAATACTGTTTTTGTTGATAAAACAGAAATTAAATTTGACACACAGCCAGTCAAATACTTAAACTCTAACCAGTAATTAGATATATACAGAGGTACACACCTCAGTAATGTTTGAGTATATTATCCCAATTTGACTGGACAAATAGTTTTAAACAGTAATTCAATGATACATTGGAGTAATGTCTGAGATAAAAAGAAAAATTCAGCCTACAGTATTTGTTCATAAAATAGCATTTATGTGTGTGTGTGTGTGTGTGTGAGAGAGAGAGAGAGAGAGAGAGAGAGTGGGTGTGTATGTGTGTGTGTGTGTGTGAGAGAGAGAGAGAGAGTGTGTGTGTGTGTGTGTGTGTGTTCTCGTGTATACGTCAAGGAGTGGGCGTTTTTAAACTGCTTTTTCCCTTTCCAAGGCCATTTAACGCCAATTGAGAAACATTTTGGTTGATCAGAACGAAGCCTGTGACGTCAGTGTAAAGTGTTTTAAATGGACAATGGTAGGTTTTGTTGATTTGACAACAAGGAGGATGAAATACGAAATACAATCTCGAAGAAGAAGAAGAAGAAGAAGAAGAAGAAGAAGATGAAGAAGGAGGAGGAGAAGGAGAAAGCGATACTGAAGAAGAAAAGAAGTGAGAAAAAGCAAAGAAAAAGAAGAAAGCGATAATGAAAAAGAAAAGAAGAAGTAAGAAAAAAGAAGAAATAAAGAAAGCAAAGATGAAAAATCAAGTAGAAAGAAGCGGTAATGAAAAACGAAGGAGAAACCGAAAATAAATAGAAAAAGTAAATATGAAAAATGAAGAAGAAGGAAGCGAAAACGAAAAATAAGGAAGAAAAAGAAGAAGAGGAAAAAATAAGGAGAAGAAAAAAATAAAAATGAAAAAGAAGAAAGTGATAATGAAGAAGACGAAAAAGAAAGCAAAGAAGAAGAAGAAAGAAAAAGTAAAATGAAAAATGAAAAATGGAGAAGAAAAAGAAAATGAAGACGAAAATCAAAGAAGTTGAAGAGAGTGAAAATGACGACAACGAAGAAGAAGAAGAAGAAGAAGAAGAAGAAGAAGAAGAAGAAGAAGAAAAAGAAGAAGAAGAAGAAGAAGAACGCAAAAATGAAATAGATGATAAAAAAGTGAAAATCAAAAACAAAGAAGAAGAAGAAGAAGAAGAAGAACGCAAAAATGAAATAGATGATAAAAAAGTGAAAATCAAAAACAAAGAAGAAGAAGAAGAAGAAGAAGAAGAAGAAGAAGAAGAAGAAGAAGAAAGCAAATATGAGGAAGAGGAAGAAGAAAAAGAAGATGGATAATGAGGGGGCAAAGAAAAAGAAGAATTAAGTGGAGGAGGCGAAAGAGGCAAAGAAAAAGAAGGAGGAAGCAAAGAAGAAGAAGAAGACGAAGAGGTGAAGATGAAGACGGAGGAAGCAAAGAAGAAGAAGAAGACGAAGAGGTGAAGATGAAGACGGAGGAAGCAAAGAAGAAGAAGAAGAAGAAGATGGGAAGATGTAGACAGAGGAAGCAAAGAAGAAGAAGAAGAAGAAGAAGAAGAAAGGAAGATGAAGACGGAGGAAGCAAAGAAGAAGAAGACAAAGAAGAAGAAGAAAAAGAAGAGGTTAAGATGAAGAAGGAAGCAAAAGAAGAAGAAGAAGAAGAAGAAGAAGAAGAAGAAGAAGAAGAAGAAGAAGAAGAAAGTGCTGTTGAGAAGATGGTAGTGAAAATGGCGTCAACCCTGTTGGAGGAAATCGTTTAAATTATTTAATTCGCGCTGTCGGCAAAAACGGAAGAAATAATATCGCAAAGAGATAACATCATAAATTAGGAATTTTCTTTGATAGCATAAATATCTGAATTTATTAATAGACAGAAAATGTTATTTGGCCTTTCCTGCTAAACAGAATCTCTCCTTTATGTCAGCTTCCTCTTCTTTTCGACGTCTTTCGATGTACATCTTTTGCTTATATATATACCCAACCCCTCTACTCAAACAGGATATTCTTATTTGGTTGGTTGGTTGGTTTTTGGTTGGTTGATTGTGTTTTTAGGCATAACAACCATTGTAGGTCATTTAATGTCAAATCCTCTTTATACATCAAAATTAGATATATACGATTTGTAAAAGAAAAGTTTGTAGTTTTATATTTTTAAAGGACCCTGTGATTATTTATTTGCACATGGTAAATTGGTTTCAAGTATTGCTATGTAATACCAGTAATTCACTTTAACAGTCATTTGTTTGCACACGCTTAATTAGTTTAAAGTAAAGAGCATGATTAAATTTTTGTACTTGACCCATCGGTCGGACCCTAACAGGCACTACCACTCCGGGTTGAAGTGGACCTGGGATTAATGGCAATGAAGTGTTGCTCCATATTCTACAAAACTCTTGGACAGGAGCCTCATAACCAGATGGAGTTGTATCAGATCCAGGGCACTGGTTGGGGTAGGGGAAGTTTTACCTCCCTTCCGAGATACAGTTGAAGTTATGTTCTACCCCAGCCGACTGGGCTAAATGCAGAATGCGATTTATGGACAGTTTTTAGCAGATTGTAATTCAGAGTTTTCCTTCTCCTAAACTGGTTGCCCTACTCAAGTTGAATAACCCAGAATGCCCGACTACTTACCCATAGATGAGGTGAAAATAATTGGTTTAATATCATTATGACCTGAAGAGATTCTTTTGTTTTCTTAGTTTTATGGCATATTAACCTTAGTGGGTTATTCAATGCCAAGGGAATTTTTAAAGAAGAATTGTAGTGGTGTTATGCTAGGAGGAATAAGGGCGTTCATGCCTTTCCCGAGGATATTAGTTCGCACACGCTTACTTCGAGATTACAGTCCAACGTTTTTGCCATCATACCTCAGGGACCACTAATTCAGACATTTCCTAAGAGTATTAGCGTTATGTGAAAAGAAGACTGTCTCATCCAAGATTTGAACATGGGTCGCCAAGTTTGTTTCCTAGAACGGGCAAACAGTGAACAAACAAGGTCAATCTTTCAAGTGGATTCAGTCAAATTTGGATTCAAAGTTTTCATTCTCCTTGTTTAGTCGCCGAAAGAAATATAAAGTACCAAGCCTGTCCTACTATTTAACTCATTGCCGGGATTTGTGGAGGTTGAGAATATATAGATTTGTAGTTGGTTGCTTGTTTTGTTTCGGTTCATTTTGATGAATGTTTGTTGGTTTCAAGATCTTCATATCTTCAAATATTTATTCATAGGGTTATATAATTTTAGGATACTGATTAGTTTTTATACATCTTTGGTATTGGTTATAATTTTATTGATTAAGTCTTTAAATTTTTCCATATCAGCCCATTGCTTTTAGGAAGGACATTATAGCGCCCACTTTATTTTTTTTCAAATCTTTGTTTTACACTGCTTCCATGGTAAAATCTTTCATCGGGTCCAGATCAATGCATTCAAGAGAACATGCTTTATTATGTACCCAGTCTGGCACACATGGCACATTGGTTGCTCTTCTTCTTTAAGCAAGAAGGAATGTGTAATCCTTGTGTGACCTATGCGTAGTCTGGATAATACTACTTTTACCTTTCGGCTTTTTTGAACCTTTGCTTCCATTCTCCTTGTATAGGCTTGATTTCTAGAATTTTGTTATATTTATTGTTGCTCCAGCGATGCTGCCTTTGTTGTTATATATATTTGTTGATTTTAATTTTTAAGTCTGGGTATGAAATCTTTAAATTTTCTTCAGGAACCATACTTAAGGGAGATCTAGTCGCTTTATCACCTTGCTCATTTCCACTAATTCCTGTGTGACTTGGAATCCAACATAGCAATGTTTCGTTATCATCTGACATTTTTTCTAATTTACAAAAGAGTTTTGTTATTAGTGGGTTGTCAAGTTTCTTAATTTGCAATGGACTTGTAATTTTTCTAAGGATAGTAGCGAAACACAAACAGCCTTGTCCAGATTTCCATTTCCTACTTTAATAACCGTTACGCTAACTGCGCCATCTGGATAGGTTGTACTTCATCTGGTGGTGAATTTCCAATTCCAAAGCTATGGGGTCATCTTTCGTTGCTATTCCTCTCAGATCTAGTCTAACCTGAAGTATTCGTTCGTGAGGTAATGCTTGCCGTCGTAGGAAATGAACACGGTGACACGAGTTCAAATCTCGGACGACGCTGTTTGCATTTCACGTAGGTAAGGTATGAATCCAACTATTCTCTCTTCAGCTATTGGTTAATAGTAGAGCAGACTGAACTCTTTTAGCTTAGTATGGCAACTTGTCTAGGAGAAGGAACACTCTGAATTCAAACCTGTTAAAATCAGCTTAGAATGTTAAAAAAATAACACTTGCAACGAAATATGAAGAGTTAGCCTGTTTAAAATGGTTGCAAATTAGCAGTGTTAGAAAGGAATACTTTAAATCATGTAAATCGAATCATAGAAGGAGTTCGTGGAAAAAACCTCGAGGTGACACTATTGTTCGTTGATTTCTCCAAGGCATTTGACTCCAGAGCAAAGTTGGAGCAAATATTTCCACCCTATGATCTCCCCAAAGAAACTGTCACAGTCATAATGATACTATTTACCAAACCCCTCCGCTCGGGCAGGATATGACACAAGGTCAATTTTTAAGCGGAGTTTAACAGGTTTCAATTCAGAGTTTTCCTTCTCCTAGACTAGTTGCCTAACCAAGGCTGAAGAACCTAGTCTGTCCTACTATTTACCCATAGCTGGAGGGAGAATAATCGGATTCATACCTTCCCCAAGGGTATTAGTGCTATGTGAAATGCAATCAGTGTCGTCCAGGATTTGAACTCGTGTCGCCGTGTTCATTTCCTACGACGATAACGACTACACCATAATGATACTCTATAAAACATGAATGTAAAAGTTCGCTCACCGGATGGAGAGACAGACCCTCTTTGAGAATGTTGCTGATGTTCTTCAAGAGGATACATTAGCCCCATATCGGCTCATCATCTACCGAGACTATGTACTTCGTACGTCGGTATATCTAATGAAAGAAAATGGTTTTATACTAAAATAAAAAAAAGAAGCAGACGATAGCCTAAAAAACTATTATAAACGCAGAAAACGGAGATGACTTGATACTTCATGCAAATACGCCTACCTAAGCCGAACCCCTACCAGGCAGCTGGTGGTCCCCATGTGAATGTGAATGTGAATGCAGACAAAACGGAATCCATGTTTTAATCAATAAATAGACATTTCCACTCTAAATGGTTCACTGAAATTCACGTACTTCGGTAGCATTGTTTCATTTACTGAAAATCACATCACTATGCGACTAGCAAAGGTATGAACTGCTATCGATAGGTTATCGTTCATATCGAAGTCTGACTAATCCGAAAAAATAAAATGCAATTTCTTCTAAGCAGTGGTTGTGTGAAAGCTAGATGGTTGTGTGAAAGCTAAGCAGTGGTTGTGTGAAAGCTAGATTTCACAAGATTGCTTGGAGCTATACTGAACAAATACTGAAAGCAACATCCCACAAAACAGCAACTGTACCGCCACCCACCTCCCATCTCTAAAACCATCCAAATAAGACGAACGAGGAATGCGGGACACCGCTGTTGAAGTCAGGACGAACTCATGATTGTGACGTTGACTTGAAGACCTCTTCATATGTACGTACCAGTGGTGGCGGACCAACAACAACCGACCAACAACAGCTCTGTAAGGATGAAGTAGAGAGGCCTATTCAGAAGTGATGGATAATTTGGAGGAATGGTTCGAGAAAGTCAGGGAAATCCGTTCTGGCAGCACTACATGGTGATAATATATATATATATATATATATATATATATAGTTAAGTTGGATGATCGTAGTCGAGGTCGACCCGAACGCTCCCTTTGCAAAGGCGACTACACCGAAGTGTAGGGGAGGGCGCTACTCCTTTCCCTGTATTGTTCCCCCTACCCTTGATCTGGACTTTTTAATGCTGAGTGTTAAGTGAGGAATTTTCAAGTCTTTGGTATGACTCGACCCGGGATGGAACCCCGGTCTCCTGGGTCATTAGTGAACACTCTAACCATTATGCCAATATATTAGCGCACACACTCACACGCGTGCGCGCACACACAGAGACACAGACACTAACACACACACATATATATATTATAACACATTTGCATTATTCACACACACACACACACATATATATATATATATATAATTAATCCGAACGTTTAGAATATTCAGAAACCTATTTTTTAAAAACTTTCTATACCTTATTTACGGAATACGTGTGCTTTAATCAAAGAGGCTACAGCTAGACAAGTTCACCGAGCTCGGAAGCAGTGTCTCATCAACTTAAATAGACATCAACACGCGACTAGCAAAGGCATGGACTTCTATCGGTCATATGGTAGTCAGACCTGACCGATAAAATGAAACGCAGTTTTTTCAAAGCAACAGTCGTGTCGATACTGCTGTATGGATGCACTACATGGATGCTATGTAAACGTAGGGAGAAAAACTTTGACAGCAATTACACAAGAATGCTACGAGCAATATTGAACAAGTCCTGGAGGCAGCACCCCACAAAGCTGCAGTGGTACGGCTACCTACCAGTCATCATGAAAACTATTCAAGTTAGACGAACCAGACATACGGGACACTTCTGGAGAAGTAAGGACAAACTCATCAGCGACATACCCCTATAGACCCCTTCACATGGACAAGCAAAGGCAGGACGACTAGCTAGAACCTACATACAACAGCTCAGGGCCGATACACGATGTAGCCTTGAAGACGACAGAGAAGGGTGGCGGGAGACAACCGGGGGATCCATGCTAATGATGTGACGTAATGATGATGATAACTTATTTAGATAACTGATTATTTAAAATGGATATTTGAAATAAAATTGAACTTTTATATAGATTCAAAGCTGTTATACTCCGCTCAAAAGTGACCGTTTGTTTCATCCACAAGATCAATTTTTAAGCGGAGTTTAACAGGTTTGAATTCAGACTTTTCCTTCTCCTAGACTAGTTGCCTCTCCAAGGCGGAAGAACCCAGTCTGTCCTACTATTTACCCATATCTGGAGGGAGAATAATAGGATTCATACCTTTCCCTAGGGTATTAGTGCTATGTGAAATGCTATCAGTGTCCTCCAGGATTTTAATGACGATGTATATATATATATATATATAGACTACAGGACCATAACACAGAGATTTTTGCAATCATTTTATCAGATAAGTACTTAATTAATGTTTGGATATTGGTTTGTTCATTGGCTGGAGTTAGTTCATCGCATATATATATATATATATATATATATATATATATATATATATATATATGCGAGTGTGTCTGTCTGGTTACGGGTATGTAAGTAACTATTTCTATTTAGGAATTATGCAGCCAATGAACTAACCAATATCCAAACATTACTGGTATTCTAATTAAGTACTTATCTGATAAAATGATTGTAAAAATCTCTGTGTTATGGTCCTGTAGTCTGTTTATCGAAAACTGTAGGAGATGTCATTTATGTTGGAATGGCTGGACTGGACTCATATTGATAATAGCTTCAAAGTGTCCGGCATTACTATTGCAACCCTTAAAGTCATGGTTGATTACATATTCGAATGCATAGTTGAGAGTCTGAAAGAATTCTAATATCAGCATAAAGGATTTTCGATGGATCAAGTGAAACTAGTTCAACTTAAGATTGAGATGGTTTTTGATTATTAAGACTATTGGCTTGACAGTGAGTGGAATTTTTAGATATAAAAACGGTGAATCTGACAAATTTGTTTGCTTTCTTTAAATGTTCAAGGTCCTGTGGCTAGTTTTGGAATGTGTATTTTGCCAGCCATATTGTTTAATAGGTCAGGTGGAAGCCATATTTCTACGGGTTTAATTGATATTATTCTAGGATTATCTATATGAGGCCCCAGTTCAAATGTCCCATCCTCACTAAAGCCGTCACGGCGCTGCAATTTAATATATTTACCCGGTCATATAGAGACGAAATAAGTTGGAGTATGTAAATTTTACCTCTCAGAATTGACGTTAAACTGGTAAATCTTGCATCGTTTTCAAATACTCTGAGATTCATCATCTGATTTTCAATTCTTTTTTTTTTGTATTACAAAAATCGAGCACAAAATAAATTCTTTTATAAAGAAAGTCGGGATGTTACGACAGAAATATTTAATAAGTTAACACTGGTTTTTTATTGCTTAATATCTAAGATATCTTTTCCTTACATATGATTCGACTGCAGTCAGGGAGTTGCCCCTTGAATTTTGTGCGGAAAATATGATCACACAATTTTTCACTCGCGTGTATATCAGCACCTTTTAAACTGTCTTTCTACATTAGTAGAATTATTGATTACACGATCGAGATTATGCAATCCCCGCCCGACTCGTAAACTAATCTCGGGGTCATACCCTGTCACTCACAACCAGTTGATCTGATTATGATTTCTAAGTCACTTTTTCTAATTCCGTACGACGGCTACTCATTTATTCAAGCAAGGTGCCGTGGCCAATGTGCTGGACTGCGACAACAAAGAAAGCAAGTGCGAATTCCAGTTGGCGCTTACAAATTATATTTAGTATATATATATGAAGAGGTTTTGGTATTAGATAACCTACAATGGTCTATATGCCATAAAACACAACCAAACTAAATCATATATATTTAACATATGTTTATAAACAGGATTAGGCATTAAATAACTAACAATGATTGATATACCATAAAACACATCCAAAGTAAATCCTATATATTTATTATATCTTTATAAAGAGAATTTGGCATTAAATAACCTACAATAGTTCATATGACATAAAACCACACCAAATAAAATCCTACATATCAAATATATATGTATAAAGAGGATTTGGCATTAAATAACCTACAATAAATCCAAACAAACAAAATCATATATATTTAATATATATGCATATAGAGGGGTTGGCATTAAATAACCTACAATGGTTGTAATGCTATAAAACCAATCCAAACCAAACCCCGGCTTTGGGTGAGATAGTTACATTACACTCATTCTACAAGTCTTATTTTAGCTTCAATTATATCATGAAGGTGATGCTATCAAACCAAGAAACCAAAGCAAACTATCAATCATTTAACAAAATGACGTCCTCACTCTTTTGCGGGAAGACGACTTGTTTGTCAAATTGTAGAATGACAGACAGACACACATAACCAAACTTACGCACAGATATAGATATAAAAATAGATATTTGAGCGGATATAAAAACTGATTTGTTTTTTTGTGGGGGTTTATGGCCAAGAACCATTGTTGTTTAGTTAATGCTAAATGCCTGTTTTTAATATATATATATATATATATATATATATATATATATATAGTCATCCACAGACAGATCTGTTTCGTTCTATCAGAACTCATAAGTGTGGCTAGGCATACTAGCTTCCCGTAGCTGGGATCGAAACCCGGTTGACTCAAACGCCAATCCAAGCCTCTATCCCTCAGCCACGAGGAACCAGTAAAGTAAATTTTAAACGGTTATGAATCACAATTACCATTGTTTACATACATCTGCTTAACGGCTACCGAGAGCTCAATTCATATATGAAGAGCCTTTCAATAAACGCTAATGGCAACGCGATTACTTCATTCGCTTGAGAACTCAAGGGGAGTATATATATATCTACATAGTCATCCACGGACAGATTTGTTTCGTTATATATGTATCATTTGTAAACATATTTTTTAGATACACACAGTAAATTATCGAACAGTTCTATTTCAAACACTTCAGGTTAGCATAAGTCAACAAAGTTAAAAAGTTCCAAGTATTGTTACGTATCATTAACAATTCAATTAAACATCAGTCATTTGTTTGCACACAGTTAAACGACCAAAAAGTTCTATTTCAAACAATTTAATTTAGCATTAGTAAACAAAGTTAATGAATATAACAAATATATATTAAATCTATTGGATTTGGTTTTGTTGGGTTTTATGGCACACCAAACATTCTACGTTATTTTAATTGATACACATTAAATTTATGATTTCTTTACAAACTTTGATGATAACATTTTTAAACGAACCTGAGTACATTTTTTTTTGCATACAGTTTAATGGTTTCGCTTATGTCTCATATTTACCCAACCCCTCCGCTCGGGCAGGATAGGACACAAGGTCAATTTTTAAAGCAAAGTTTAACAGGTTTGAATTCAGAGTTTTCCTTCTCCTAGACTACTTGCCTCATCAAGGCTGAAGAACTCAGTCTGCCCTACTATTTACCCATAGCTGGAGGGAGAATAATTGGATTCATACCTTTCCTAAGGGTATTAGTGCTATGTGAAATGCAATCAGTCTCGTCCAGGATTTGAACTCGTATCGCCGTGTCCATTTCCTACGTTGATAACCATTACACCACGGGTATGGTTTTGCTTATTTCTATCAAATACCAATAACTCTGTTTCCTATTAATTATTTGTTTGCACACAGTTAAATATTCTTAAGTATTGCCATTTAACTCTAACAATTCAATTAAACAGTCATTTGATTACACACAATTGAATGATCAAACAGTTCTATTTCAAACACTTCGGTTTAGCATAAGTGAACAAAGTTAAAATATTCCAAGTATTCTTATGTATCATTAACAATTTAATTAAACATCAGTCATTTGTTTGCACACAGTTAATCAATCAAAAAGTTCCCTTTCAATCAATCTAATGTAATGCTAGTCCTTTGTTTGCACACAGTTTAAATATCAAACAGTACTAAACACCATTCATTAGTTTATACAGAGTTTAAGGATCAAACAATTCTATTTCCAACGATTCAATTCATACATAAGTCAACAAAGTTAAATTGTTCCATGCATTCTTATGTGTCACCAATAGTTTAATTATTCATCAATCATTTGTTTACGTAGATTTTAATGATCAAACAGTTCTATTTCTAACAATTCAATTTAGCATAAGTCTACAAAGTGAAATGGTTCCAATTATTGTTATGTATAAATAATTCAATTAAAATCTGTCAAACAGTTTAATGTACCATAAGAAATTCGTTTGCCCACAGTTTAAATGTCAAAGTGTACTACTTGACCCATAGATAGGACCCTGTCAAGTGCTACCACTCCGGGTCAGAGTTGTTCTGAAAGCGATAGCAATAAAAGGGCACTCTGCATTACCCAAAGCTCCAGCATTACGGAAGCTTCACTATAAAATTGATAGGTATCACATCCAGGACACTCGTTGAGGTGGGGTTCTTTCTCCTCTGCAGAGATGCAGACGGCGTATTCTGTAGCCCCAGATGACGTGCCCGTAGATATTAATAGCGAGATGGATAGATAGGGTTCTTTTGTTAGTCAGTATTGGTTCATTAGATGCCGAAGTCAGTCTCTTTTTAATTAATTTATATGCATTCTAAAAACTAATCATTATCATTTGTAAACAATATTAGTTTCACGTAATGATTAATAATACAAATAGTTTATTATTTTACGATTACAAGAATTCCCATCTAATATCCCACCAAAAATGTCTCTCATCTACGATTTCAAGTACTCTAATCAAATACTAATAATTTAGATATTTTCATATGTTTTCAAGTATTCCTATTAAATTCTAGTAAGACTTATCATTTTACCTATTGATGGGAACCTGTTAACTACAATCAGATAGTAAATCTACTAGTATATCAACGAAGTGGTATCGCACGTTCTCGAGATCTTATTAACTGGATCCTCACAGCTAGATGCAGTTTTGTACTTTTGAGAGATATTACTTCTCTCTAAAGCATGCACTTGACACCATCGATATAGCGAGATAGATAGATAGATAGATAGATAGATAGATTTGAACAAATAGATAGATAGATAGATAGATAGATAGATAGATAGATAGATATGAACTTAGATAGAAGAATAGATGAATAGATATGAGCTGACATAGATAGATAGATAGATGGATAGATAGATAGTGAAAAGACACAGATAGATAAATAGATAGATAGATAGATAGATAGATAGATGAAAAGACTAAGATAGATAGATAGATAGATAGATAGATAGATAGATAGAAACTTAGAAGAATAGATGAATAAATATGAGCTGACATAGATAGATAGATAGATAGATAGATATGAACAGACGGAGATATATAAGTAGAGACAAAACGATATCTATACAAATATATATATATATATATATATATATAAAGAGAAAAACAGAGACGGAGATAAAGAGGAAGAAAGAGACATAAAGACATAGATTGATAGATAGATAGATAGATATGAACTTAGATAGAAGAATAGATAAATAAATATGAGCTGACATGGATAGATAGATGGATAGATAGATAGATAGTGAAAAGACACAAATAGAAAGACAGATAGATAGATAGATAGATAGTGTCTATCAAAGCAAGTCATTAGTCTTTTCAACACAAAGGTTGCATAAATATAAGTTTGTTAAAGTACAAAAAATGAAAAACGGACATTTCTTTAGTCACCCGTGAGCTGACTTTTCTTTCTTTCTCTCTTTACTTTTCAATTTAACTGGACGCACGCACGCACACACACACACACACACACACACACATATATATATATATTTATATATATATTGTACTCCATATTGTTTTCTTCCTTTCTATCTTTTTTTCTTTCTTTGAATATATTTATATATAATCTTTCTTTTTTTCTTTCTTTCTATATATTTATATATAATCGTTCTTTCTTTCTTTCTTTCTTTCTTTCTTTCTTTCTTTCTTTCTTTCTGTTATCTTCTTTTCTCTTTTCTTTCCTTTCTCCTTTTCTTTCCTTTCACCTTTTCATTTCTTTCTTTCTTTCTTTCTTTCTTTCTTTCTTTCTTTCTTTTGTCTTCTTTTCTCTTTTCTTTCCCTTCTCCTTTTCTTTCCCTTCTCCTTTTCTTTCCTTTCTCCTTTTCATTTCTTTCTTTCTTTCATTCTTTCTTTTTTCTTTCTTTCAGTATTTTTTCAGCAATCCATTAGAAACTTTTGCAGATGGACAGAAGAGGGGCGCTGCGTTGACGGTACACATTTAGACGGGGTCATCACCTCCTTCTGGATGTTCTCTGTCGACCGGAAGTCATGTGTTTAGAGACGGGACACACAGTGCATCTTGTGTGAAGAGAAGGTGCGTCGAGATTGGAGACTAAAGTAGGAAATATCTCATCAGATAGCCAGTTTTCCTCCATCAGTTGTGACTCTGCTTTCGAACGCTGCGCAACAGCAGAAACAGCTTCTGTCTCTCTGTCTCACTCTATATCTTATTTTAGTTCTCCACATTCCTGAATATACTCCACTCTATCTTGGTTTTGATATATATATATATATATATATATATATATATATATATATAAGGAGCATACAATAAGTTTCCAGACTTTTTTTGTATGGGCATTTGAAATTGTCGTAGACTCTTGAAATTCGCTATGTTATTGCTATACATCTTATGAGATGACTGACTAATTTCTGTGATTACAGGTTTAAATAAACAGCTACAGCAGCAATTAGAATGCACCCTACTAAATCCTGATTTTCACAGCTGGTGAATTTCAAAAATGCAATCTGAACGTGAGGACACTTTAGAAGAACGATATGCAATAAAATTCGGTTTTAAATTTAGAAAAATGCCTCAGAAACGTATGGACTGCTTTTCGACCATCTTGCATGAATTGAGTATCAGTTTTTGAGTGCATAAGAGATTAAAGAAAGGCAGGGAGTCTGTGAGGGATGATGAGAGGTGTGGGAGAAGTAAGGAAGTCAATACACCAGAGTTGATTGGCCAAAAGTTTAGGGTTAGGGTTAGGGTTACTTTGTTGAGATTTTAAGGGAGTTCAGGAAGAGATTCCGTCGGAAGAGGTCAGCACTCTTCAAATCGAGACAGTGACATTTCCACAAGGACAATACACCAGTCC